>JAECUM010010999.1:0-79898 GCA_016617855.1 Megalonaias nervosa | reverse complement strand
AAAAAAAAAAAAAAAAAAAAAAAAAAAAAAAATGCAATACGCAGACGTTAGGAAATTATCGTCTGGATGTTTAGAGATAAATAAATTTCTTGTTTTAAAAAAGAAAAAATGGCATCTGTTTAATTGTATTTCTCGAAAGATTTAATCCGAAGCTTTAAAAATTGATGCTTGTGAAATGCACCTTTCAATTATTGTATCTATTCGGGTTTCAAACACTGATAAAGTATTGCTTACTTTCCTTTATTCACCGTTGCTGATTTAATGCTATGTAGGGAAGGGCCAATGACTGAATATGATTGTGTACAAAATAAGGATTATAGGTAAGCTAAAGTAAAATTGCTCTCACACCTTGATTGATGTGTAGGAAAATATTATTGACTGAATAGAATTGCTTACAATAACGGATTAAAGGTAAGCTAAAGGTAAAACTGCTCTTACACCTTTAGGTTACGAGTGAGACAAAGAAAATAAACACCATGCGCTAAATTGTTAAATGTTTGACTGAATATAAAAATATGATACATATAAAACTTTGGGAGTGATGGCAGCTTGCTGTTTAATATATATATATATATATATATATATATATATATATATATAGATATATATATATATATATATATATATATATATATATATATACTATATATATATATATATATGTATGTATGTATGTATATATACCTTACATATTTAACCTCCTATTGTAACTCGACCGGTCCATAAAATGCAGTACGAGGTGCGGACAGTTCACAAAGACGAATGTTCAGTATGAATAATATAATGAAAACTGCTTGCCGCTAAAGGACCTGGTGATAGATTATGGTCCAGTCACCCCCCACAAGGTACATGAATCTCAGCTTCCTATCGGCTGATATACCTTTGAAGTGACTGAAGAGTCCATAAACTACAAGACCCCAAGCACAATACAATATTTGTTAAACAATGAGTAATATTTTATGTCAAAAGTTAGTTATGTTTTTAAAGAGTGTAAAAAATCTATATCAATATTACATTGTCCGCGATGCACGATATAACTTGATTTTGTAAAACCTCATAATCTATTACCTGCGAACTATTTATCCGCATTAATTTGTGTCAAATGGAAATGAAAAACCAGAAAAGAAGGTGTTTATGTTTGTCTGTTATCGAGAGCTCACGCGTTACAATAAATTATTGCTCCAATAAATTAAATTACTTCAAATACATTATCATATTTTACTGACTAGTAGCCTGATTTCAAACTTACAACATTTCTTGCTCCTACTGCTAAAACTTATAATCATTCCAGACATTTAAGGATAAATCCATCCTGGGTTATATCGTATCGTGTATATATTCTGCCTGAAAAGGCCATCAAGTTGTTTCCCAGAAGGATATTTACATCGGAATCAGAGCATTGAAAACAGATTCCTTCCTTCAGTTTACCTCTTGTAGTCCCAACGGGATGTTTTTTATGTTGGAGTCAGAGGGGTCGTCCACATATGACGTCACGCAATTTTTGTCATTTTACACCCCACCCCCCTTTCGTCACATCACAAATCTCTTAATCCACCCCTCCCTTTTTTCCACCATTTTTTGTAATACTGAAAAGAAAATGTAATGTAAATGAATTAACTATACAGACAAAACAACAATCTTTTATGTAAAATAGTTTTTAATTAATCAGGCTTTTACAAGGTCTGCTTGGCTAGTTAAAAGATTATAAAATTATTTTTAAAAATTTAATTAATTTTAAACAAAAAACAAAATGAAATGTAAATTATACACATCAATCACTTCAGTTATTACTAACATTAAAGTTTTAACAAATCCACAAAAATTATAAGGGTTTAAAATCTGAAGTATTTGTAAATGAATTAATTCTTTTCAAAGTTATCATTATCCCAAGGCAAATTAAGATGCTCCTCCACTGAACGAACAAGAAATCCATTTGTTTCAAGATTAACATCGTTTATTGGAAGGATATTACCTCCAAATCAAGCTCCTCTTCGTCAATCCAATCCACACTTTCTCCATTCTCTGCAGTTGCTAGTATGACCATCATTTCACATTGCCTTCTAGCAGCGACTCTCATTGTTCTGATGCGCTTCGATGGAACTGCCATTTGTTTGTAAAGGACTGAGTGACTGCACAGCATAACCAGAGAGCTGAAGTACACGTGGCATATCTTGCAAATTCTCTCATTCAGCACAGATTGAAGTGAAGGGCAATAAAGATCGTATGGAATTGTCCAAAATGTGTTTGCTGACCGAAGTAGAATGTCTTCCATTTTAAGACTTTGAGTTGCAAAAAAGGATGGAAATTTGTGCAGGGCTCCATCTGTTGCTCGTTCTGGAACTTTAAGCCCTTCACATGTTTGAACAAGGGGTAAAGGAGGAGGAATAAATCTGTCTTTTATCACGCTGAAGTATGAACTTTGTGCTTTCGAACAGCATATGTTGTCGTCACACTTCACAATCTGAAGCTAGTATTGGCTTAAGCATACATGGGTGTCACAACAGTTTTGATCTCTACACAATATATCCTGTTCCATGAGCTCTGAATTTAATGGATTCATATACTCAGCAATGGTTGGGTAATTGTCTACAGTCAACTGTGACCATATTTCGGCCGACGTTTTTCCGTCAAATTCAAAGTTTTTCTTCTAGCTTTATGTCAATTGTCTTACCTCGTTCGTCTAAATAGCTGCCACAGTTGTCATGAAGTAATATTAATCCACTCAGTTCCCTGCTCAGTGGCTCCATCTTTCTCTCCACAACTGTTAAAAGCACTTCGTCCGGGAGCATTTGTTGAAATGAAGACAGAGTCAAAATCATGTTTCAAGAAATGGTGGATGGCAACCTTAATGACTTCTTGATGCCGTGGGTTTTCATCCAGCCCACCATCAACAGTAAACATGAGAATCGGCTTGACCAATTTATAAATACCAGTCCTAGTTATGGTATCAACCTCTGTCAGACACAGCAACTTTTCAAAGTCAAATCCATGGCTGAGTGCTGTTGATGCGGAGTGTTTTCCAGCTCGGATGGCTATAAACGTTGGGCCAGAAAAGCCAACGGCATCTCCGTTTCCAAGACCGTTGCGATGGATCTCAATGCCGGCATACATGTAGGGTATAAGCTTGTGATGGACAGCAACTACCCAGTCATGGTCAGAAAGGCTTACTTTATACTCAGTGTGCATTAACAGTGGACTCGACATTTATCGTCCTGGATGATAAAGTAAACCTCATCCGGTCCAAGCATGGAAGACAGTTCTTCCAAATGTCTTATTGCAGCTGTGCAAAACTGACCATCAATATGTTTCGTGTGATAATCATTTTGTGCTCTAATTAACTTTACTGGGTCAGTGGTTACATGACGCTTACCTTCTGACGACGAACTACGCTTAGGAAGTAGACGAAGGTATAGTCCACTTCGACTTACATTGAAGCCATCTTTTTTAAATGCTCTGTTAATTGATCTAAGGTTTTGTTTCTTCCGTAGACTTCGAACTGTCTTTTTTCATGAGAAGCTGAATCGTGCATTGCGATATCCAGTATAGTTTGCAAAAGCAATGGTTGTTCCTCTTCGATTTTTGGTTGACCACATCTGGCCCTAATATTCAGTTTGGTGCGCAGTTCAGGATTATCATCCAATAAAGCATTCAGTTTTGATTTTTTCAAATCCCTTGCTTTCTGGGATCTTCTTTGATCATCAAATTTCCTCTTTAGTTCTTTTCCAACTCAGTTTTTCTTTTTTGTTTATCTTTTAACTCCAAGTTCTGCTCATTTGAAAGTAGTCATTGTTTCTGCCGATTAAACAAACCAACGAGGTCAGAATTTATGACATCAATTTTGGACTTCAAATGTAATTGAACAGTAGCATTTCTCAGAATAGCCAAATGGCTTGTAGAAGGCAATGTTTCAGAAGTAATGATATTCAAGACATCAGTCGGTTGTTCATTGGACTCTAAATTATCCCGAGTAGAAACTTTTTTTGAAAATGATGGTGCTTGTTTTGTCCAAAAGTTAAGAAGTGATCCTTTTTCGTAACGGAGATCGCCTTAAGCTCTTACAACATATGGTTAACTTTATCAGCCAAATCTGTGTCATTCTTGATACTATTCCACTTAATAACAAGTTCATCTTGGCACATCTTTTTGGTTTTTGTAGGATATGCTAGCATATAAGCGTTAAATAAAGACTTATATAATTTATTTTTATCCATTGCTATGGGCTGCCGAAAAGTCATGAAAATTAAAATTAATGTAACACCGGACACCTTACGTTGCATGGTTTCAATAACGTAAATGTTACTTGTGCCGCATGCTGGCTCAGTCCTCAAAGTTCTTCTCAACTTTAATCTTGTCTTTTTTAGACTGCTTTTTTAAAATGTCATCAAGCTTCAAAGATTCTTGGGACTAGTAGGACCGTTTATAATCTAGTACCTCAGTGGTGTCAACAAAACGTTTTCAATAAAAAGAAAGAAGAAAAAGATAATATTTGATATATTTATACCCTTTAATGTGCGGCGTCCCAGCGCGACACAGGGCCCAACCTTGGCGCTACTCAACTAATTACATTTGTTGTTTTTCTCACATTAAAGATATTAAAAGATTATACGTTCACTGCGGACCGAATACAGTCTTTCAACTTGCTAAACTCGTGTCTTTGATCTCGTCGGACTGTTGTCAAGATGGTGATAACTTGTTAGCCTTTTGTTTTACGTTTCTAATATTTAATCACCAGTAGGCCTGCATTTCATTTAGTCTACATTTTGTTTTTCAAGTGTGTATTACATTATATTAAAAAAAGAATTACATAATTAAAAAAAAACACAGTTTAAACCAGTTAAAGGTTATAGCAATTACCCAATATTTCATCTGAGATAACAATATTAATATAAGTCGTCCACGAGAGAGTTGTTGTCTATTGCGGATAAAACTGGACTGAGGATGCAGGTCACAAAATCATTTTTGTTCTGACATTATTTTTGAAAGAAGCGTTCCACACTTATATTTATTGTGACGTCACATTTCTTCAAACCCCCCTCTCCCCACTCGTCACACTTCGTCACAAAATTTTGACGCCCCCTCCCCCCACTGCGTGACGTCATATGTTAACGACCCCAGACTAGGGTAAATATTGATTAAATCTCTCAATTTACTCTTTACAGCGTTAATGAGCATTTTGTGAAGTTAAAATGACTGCAGCCTGTGGCAACTGTTTGAGGATAGTCTTAAAGAGCACAGACGCGGAGATGGCATTCCAAGGACGGTTTTGATGTGAAGACCATTACGATACACTAGTTACCGATAGCGTGTTGTTTGCTATCGACATGAACAAAATGTATTGAGTAATTCAACGAATGTAAATCTGGCGTCTGTCTGTTGACACGACAGCTTATAAGCAATTGATCGAACAATTGGAATGTTTTTGTTTGTTTTTTTTATAAAACGGTGTGACGACTTAAAGGTGTTACACTTTTTACAACCAAGAACTTCGTTGAAATCTGACAATTTTTCTTCTTACATATTGAAATCTATCTATACAGTCGAAGGTCGATTGAAATAGTATAGATACTGGTTTTAAAGTTAAGTGGTTCAGCTTAACTGATTATAAATCGCCACTATGGTAAGCGAATTATTCGCTTTCAGCAGTGTAAGGCTAATAAAGTCTAGACAATAATTATAACTAAGATGTTACGGATTAAATGACACTGGGTTTACTAGTCAAGGATTGTAACTAAGAGGTTACGGATTAAATGACACTGAGTTCATTAGACAAGGATTGTAACTAAGAGGTTACGGATTAAATGATACTGAGTTCATTAGACAAGGATTGTAACTAAGAGGTTACGGATTAAATGATACTGAGTTTATTAGACAAGGATTGTAACTAAGAGGTTACGGATTAAATGACACTGAGTTCATTAGACAAGGATTGTAACTAAGAGGTTACGGATTAAATGATACTGAGTTTATTAGACAAGGATTGTAACTAAGAGGTTACGGATTAAACAACACTGGGTTCAAATGATGTACACAAAGTCAAGCTGAGATATATAATGTTAGACACGTGAATATTGTTATTTGCTGTAAACACAAAAATGGAACAACAGCTTTCTCTAGACTGAACAGAGCGTGCGTTATTGTAGTCTTTTCGAACTGTTTACTCTTTTTTACGAATCTCAAGTCATGACAAATTTGGAGAAATCGATTCAAAACTCTGCTGTACTTTTAATTCAGAGAAATGACCAAATATTACGTTGTTGTTATTATTGTTGCTGTGATTGGGTTTAACGCCATTTTTCAGCGCATGATAGGCTATACACAGCGGCCAGTAAAGCTGGTGGAGGAAGAGTGGGAGAAAACCCGGGTACGAACCACGGACACAAGGGAAAGCAAGTTTTCTCACATACCCACATTGGACGAAACCCGAGACTGGAACCCACGCGGACACAAGTGACATGGCAGTGATCAGTAAAGGCAAGCGCTTAATCCACTCAGCAAAACATCAAGTAAAGAATTTAATATATAGCTCGGACTGTCATAGTCGGTTAATTCTAAATGTTTGAATATAGGAGCTTATCGTGGGTTTTTTTTTCCATTTTCTAATTCGTAGGAAACAACGCAATGGAATCTTAATAGTACAGAGTTCTTCTTGCTTATTCGAGCGTTCTGTGTGGAAAATGTTAGGACATGTGGGATTATAAATTACTCAAAAAACATTTCCGACATTTTTTTTTGTATTATATTATCGCGATAAAATTAAATGAAACTTTCTAAAGCAGAATTGTTATTCGCTCTGTTGTTTGACCTTGACACACAAACAAAATTCATTATGCTTCAATATGATCTATATATTGGGATGGGGATGGTCTATTAGATGATAAGACGGTGTTCAGCATGACAGTTAATGTCTGTGTCTGTGTTGTTACGCCATCAATAAGCAGATGTCGTACCTTAACGACCAATGTCACTCGGGGCAGAAAAAAAAATAAAATAGTGTCAGATGTATCGTCGCACTGAGACATAATTATCAGTCTGACATTGTGTGGCGGAGGCACATCGCCACCAATGAAACAATTATTTAACAATGATGTTTGACACGAACGACAACGAGAACCAGCTTACATGTACAGGCGACTGATGCCCTTTATTATGTAATTTTAAGATGCAATCACTTGCTTAACTGCTTTCCTATACATTGAAGGATTATCTTTAATTATTTCTCCTGATGAAGGGTGTTATTAAGATGGAAAGGCTGCATTTTATTTATTTACAGTTAAGTCTTAAGTGCCTCATTGTACATTTATGGAATTTCACAAAATGTATCCCACTTAGTAAGCCCGAACACATGAATTTTATTTGTAAGCCAGATTTTATTTACAGTTAAGTCTTAAGTGCCTCATTGTACATTTATGGAATTTCACAAAATGTATCCCACTTAGTAAGCCCGAACACATGAATTTTATTTGTAAGCCAGATTTCATTTACAGTTAAGTCTTAAGTGCCTCATTGTACATTTATGGAATTTCACAAAATGTATCCCACTTAGTAAGCCCGAACACATGAATTTTATTTGTAAGCCAGATTTTATTTACAGTTAAGTCTTAAGTGCCTCATTGTACATTTATGGAATTTCACAAAATGTATCCCACTTAGTAAGCCCGAACACATGAATTTTATTTGTAAGCCAGATTTTATTTACAGTTAAGTCTTAAGTGCCTCATTGTACATTTATGGAATTTCACAAAATGTATCCCACTTAGTAAGCCCGAACACATGAATTTTATTTGTAAGCCAGATTTCATTTACAGTTAAGTCTTAAGTGCCTCATTGTACATTTATGGAATTTCACAAAATGTATCCCACTTAGTAAGCCCGAACACATGAATTTTATTTGTAAGCCAGATTTTATTTACAGTTAAGTCTTAAGTGCCTCATTGTACATTTATGGAATTTCACAAAATGTATCCCACTTAGTAAGCCCGAACACATGAATTTTATTTGTAAGCCAGAGTGCTTGATAATTATACTCTTTGTACGGCTTTCAATTTTAAAGGTCGGCTCAAGGTTAAATTGAAATCCACAGTAAGCAATCTGAAAAATATTGTTATCTTTTTCACTAAAACGTCTAGAAAATATCTGTTTAATATTGGATATTGTAAGACTTTAATTTCCGTTGCTGAATAATCAGTTTAGCTCTTTTTAATGCATTCTACTAATTGCTTATCTACATATATGTCAGGCACAACCGTGTGATAAATTCTGGCCCCTGTACGATAGGTACGAAGAATTATTTTTCAAAACTCTGTTCAAACTCACTGGAGAAAGTCCAATATAAAAAATTCACCAAGGGACGTTACGATTGCTCCTAATTGCGATCAAACAGACTTTCTGTCTTATGAAACTACCGGACACATTTTATCCAGAGGTGAGGTTTGATACCTTATTACTTATCTACCCCTTCGGTCATTAAATGCTGGGGTATGGGACAGTAGCAGAAAATTTGTAAGGTAAAACAGCAATAAGTTCTAATACTTCAGTCGACTGCAGGCAGAATTCCTTTGGTACCTCTGAACATCCCACAACCTGCATCCCCCATTTCTTCACAACCCCATCCCCCGGTTTATAAAACATTAATAACAAATGCAGCTCCTATAGAAAAGTGTTTACTTTTTGTGATGAAAAGGTTCCATTCTTTTAAATACAAAATATCACTTCAGCAAGAAATCCAATTTTGGATTTATTTTTGACTTTTTTTTATCTTCATTCGTAAAATATGTTATCTCAAATCATATTGCGTATTCTGAAAGCACATGTTTAAAACGTGAGATGGAAGTTGACAAAAACCACACCGTGGACGAGTAACTACTGAACCTTAAGGCTATAGCACTTGATAACAAAATAGCAACCACGAAAATGATTATAGAGCTGCTTCATACTTTACTTTCTACAGATCTTATGATATTGTTCTTTATAAATCAGATAAGATCGTTAAATTTGTTTTAAGTGTCAAACATATTTATGAAAATCGTAATGTTATGCGACATAAAAACACTGTACGCTGTTGTTTTATTATTATGTTTCATTTTCAGAAGATCAAAGTTGCAAACTGATATACGACTGTTCTTGTGATACTACCATTGTTTTAGAAATTGATGAAAGTATCATGGCGAGATTAAATGTTTGAGTATGATCCAAAATTATCCCATGAGCGATATGAGCACACTTGAAAAATGTCTCTTTGTTTCGATCACTGAGTTACTTGACCCTCTCAGGGGCCCAAAAACTGTCACCGTAAAACTAAGGCATAAATCAGTGCGATTAAGGATGTGGCAGTCGTCACAGTGATTGTAAGGTTACTTTGGACAGGATATTCAAGGATGAACCGCTTACCAATTTGTTGCACGTCCATTTCTTAGAGTCCGGTTTTTGATACAGATATGTCTATAAGTTTATTTTGATGATGAATATGTAGGGATATTATTCAATATATTTCTTACGGATTGACCATTTATTTTCGTATACTCACTGAAGCATGACCTGAAAGAAAAACCATTCTGCAAACTGTACAATCCAAGAATTTGAACAGCGGTTTTGTTATGGGGGGGGAGGGGAATACTTCAGTGAACGTATAAAAAATAAACTGGCTAATCCCTATAATTGATTTTTTTCCTCTAATAAAGACAAAATGATGAAATTTGTTTTGAAAATGTTGCAAATAGACAATTCTAACCTTGTTTTGTGGCGCATGCAATATAGCGATCAACATCCCTAATTTGCATACAACCAATAAGAAGACAGCAATCAGTTCCATGACAAATTATATTTGCATACAGCCAATCAAACGACAGCAACCAGTTCCATGACAAATGATATTTGCATGCAGCTAATCAGAAGACAGAAAACAGTTCATGACAAACAATTATTTGCATATTGCCAATCAGAATACGGCAGCCTATTTCCCCACCCTCCATCTCCATAACATGGTACAAACTGACCATTCGTTATAAAATGATTATATGAGCAGTCTTCGTGTGAACATATTGGTTAAGTACCCAAAGTGAAATCCTTTTCGAAAACTATTCATTTGATTAAACTGTAACATTAACTTTGATTTGTTTAATTAATTTTACCTTTATTTGCCGATGTAAAAAATTATTAAATATGTTTTTGGCATTTGAATTTCTTTCGTTACGTAAAATTGTTTTTCGTTTCCAAACGATTGAAGACTTTTGAAAGAATTTAACACGTAACTTGAGCAGCTAAATAAACATTTTCATATTTAGCCTATCTGAACTCGTAGATATCCCAATGTCAGATAGATATCTGGAAAAGTGTAAATATACCCGAATTTCTCACCTAATGTTGTACAAGGAACAACGTATGCTGAATTTATCTAGATGACGTCAAAGGTGAATAGCAAAACGTGTCTTTAGAAGTAAACTTCAACATTTATCTCGAGTGAAATAAATTATTCCATAATTGGATTGGTCCTTGATACTATTACTCATTAGTGACTTTATAATTCGCATGCGTAAGACTATTATATTCATAGGTCACCTTTCCATTACAAAGAGAGTGCTGATCAAATTTGCAGACGGTTTGCTGTCTGTGTTGTTAATGGGGAACCCCATCAGCAGTTTTGCATTAGTACGCAGAAAAGGAATCTTATAAATCAAAAGATTTCAGACAATCGATTAATAGAAATATGAATATCATAGTCAAACATGGGCACTAGCCCCCCCCCCCCATTTCACCTGTAAACATGTTTTGGTCTACATCCGTAAAAATTAATAGGTGACCACTAAGTGTTTGCCACCCACCCCCACCCCCCAAAATAAAATAAATTCTGCTGGCCCACCTGTAGTCACAGCGTTTCAAAGATCAAATTAATGGAAACAGAGGAAGAAAAAAAAAACCCCAACAAGATAAGCCCTGGAGTACCAGTAAATCTAAAACTGACTGTGCAGTAAAATCTAATAGCGTACCAAGAGTAAATGAACCCAGTCGGTTCACATGGAATGCAAATATCTTTTGCTATGTAATTATGCGCAATACAAATGTGAGTGTTTGAGTGATGGGTTGTTGTTGTTGTTGTTGTTGTTGATCCAATCTATGTATAAAAAAAAGACACAAAACTGCACATGTTACAAGTGAAACTCTTGATATATCTACACTAACCTTTATTGACTTATATGTTGATACATTATATCTGGGTGACAATACATCTGAACTCAATGACAATGAACTAGATATTTTAGGACTGAAATTAAGACTTCTGGTATTTACTTTTTACGGAATTACACTGATGGCATGATGATACTTACATAAATAACAATGTATATATCGTGTCTAAAAGAGATTCAAGATGCGCAATAGCAGATGAAATGAAAATAAATCTGCATCGTTTATGTAATGCTTGGTCTATTTATATCGTCTGTATCATTTCAGGCATGGGGCACGTGTTTTAAAGGAAACTGATGCGTTGCTCTCAGCTTATATGCGGTGTTGATTGCTCCACCTATGACAGAATATTCGTACAAGTAAATATACCTTCTGCCATAAACTTAAAGAGGCCAAGTATAAACATATTTAGCCGAATCTGGCCTTACCGGTAGTACATGAAAGAGAATTTTTAAACTCACAACCCGCTCCGCCAACTCCCAACCCCCCAAAAACAACCTGTTGCTTGAAAATATTTAATATAAGATAAGCCTATGATAGGACAAACATAAGATAAATAAGTTGATTAATAGGCAAACCTGCCGTCGATTTTCACATTCTCGTATTTTACCGCTTTCATTTACTACCGTCTTTATTCTCTTATTAGTCGAGTCCTACTGCAAACACTATAGACCTTGATCTTCATGGCAGTGCAACGGCCTATGTTTGCTTTTTTTCCTACTGATTATTTCTAAGAAACTGCATAGACCCAGATCTGCCAGCGCATTATGCGCCGGCAGATCTGGGTCTGGGTAGTTTACAGTCGATTTGGTCTTATAAACGAGTATATGTGGTACCATTCGGATTTAGCTATAGTATATCTTAGCTGGATTCACTTTAGTTATAGTATATATTAGATGGATTCACTTTAGTTATAGTATATATTAGATGGATTCACTTTAGTTATAGCATATATTAGATGGATTCACTTTAGTTATAGTATATATTAGCTGGATTCACTTAGTTATAGTATATTGTTACGTGTATGTAATTTAATTGCTTGTGTGTTAGTTTTAAATTCTCTTTTATTTTATTTTTATTTCATTCCGTTATTGAAATGATAATTTTATTCACTAGATTTGACTTTTTTTCGGAAAATTCAGTTTTCTGTTTTGACCTGATAAACACGCAGTCTATTGCTCAGTTTTATTTTTAGTCAACCTAGTTCTTGACCTTGGTTCCGATTTTGTAAACATTGAGTGAAAATGATTGGTCATTACCAAGGTTATATTCAACCCACGTGTTAGTCTGTTGTAAACAGTTTTATTTTTTAATTTATTTTCAGTGTGGGAATTTGATTCTTAGATAGGGCTATTCTAGCCTACGTGCAAATTGGCATTTTATTTTACTGCGCTGTTTAAGTTAAGTGACCACGTGAGCCATCATGTGATCTAAAATTGCGGGTTATAACAGACATTTTCTAGTGGGTTTGATCAGTCGTAAAATATACCTTCAGGCAGAGAGGTATTCCTGTTGTTGCCATTTGAATTGAGTTTTTTATTTAAAATAGTTTATTCACTCTGGAAAATACTCTTCTTCGACGAAATTCTTGGACAAAGACATTCACTAAATTATTCGGAATTCAAAAGCCGGAATTATATTCTTGGTGACTCAACAAGAAACTGTTGACACATCAACACAAACTGGTTATAGAGGACGTCATCGCCTTCCATATTGAAACTTCATCGAGATTCGAACTTGGATTCAATTAGAACTGTTTAGTGATAGGACTTATATTTTTGAATTCTAGGATTAAGTTTTGGGTTATATTCACAAACCGTAAGTCCTATTATATATTTTTACCTTGTTTTCTAGGGAAATAAATTATTTTGTTAAATTTACAAAGCTTGTTGACCTCATTCTTTTCTTTTGTTACTTTTGTACGAGCCTACACGTAACAATATATTAGATGGATTCACTTTAATTATAGTATATAATAGATGGATTCACTTTAGTTATAGTATATATTAGCTGGATTCACTTTAGTTATAGTATATATTAGATGGATTCACTTTAATTATAGTATATATTAGATGGATTCACTTTAGTTATAGTATATATTAGATGGATTCACTTTAGTTATAGTATATATTAGATGGATTCACTTTAGTTATAGTATATATTAGATGGATTCACTTTATATCTTCACTCACAGCAAGTCAAGAAAATAAAAATGAAGATAATATTATCTTTTAATGACAAACATTATTGCAACGAGACCTCCCTAAACACTACCTGACAACACACAAATGCTCGTTGATTTTTGCAGGTGGCCAGTATACAAATGTTTGATGAGCATTAGAATCACATATTCTGAACCAAAGAAGGTAGCTGGTCTGATGGCCAGGATACAGAGTGACTGGTTGAAGGAAATATCACTGTTTTGTCTTTGCGGGTGAAAAATGTGTATGACTATTGAAAATGTGTTTATTGGAAAGTTTAGTAGCTGTGGAGGTGTGGATGATGTCATTTTTTCCTCTCTCTGTGTGTGTGTGTGTGTGTGTGTGTGTGTGTGTGTGTGTGTGTGTGTTAGAGAGAGGAGCATATCAACTGAGTTATTTTGAGCTTTCTCCCTATCCCTCATCAAATATATATTATTAAAGTCCTGATATCATAACTGTTGTCCCCGTAATTTACACTCATTCCACTATTAAGTAAGTCTACTACATGAGAAGTCAATTCAAAAAGCTTCATGTCCAACAATCTGTCAATCAAGAACCAATTACTGCTGACAGATTTATATGAGCGGCAGGGGAGTTTTGTGAGCTCAGTGCTATTTTGTTATGAAAGAGGCAAAATATCACTTAATCAATAGAAACCTATTATAATGAAAATCGAAGAATGGCAGTCACTTTCTCTAATATTTATCGGTCAGTTGACTTGTAACATGCAACAAACGTGTTTCTAAATTTAAGCAAGTTTCTCTAAGATGCATTATTTGCATACATACCTTTACCAGACAAATAAGCTATTTATCTTTTTTGTTTCAAAATTTTCATCCGCTTGATAGAAGGTTCCCTGCGCTTTTATAATAGTTTTTACACAGGATTTTACTACTTTTATTCTATTGTTCTCAACATTTAGCTATTGTTTCTTCTTATCCATAAAAATGTGATAATTTCTGTTCATACTATTATGTGTATTTAATTTGAATTATGATTTGCCTTTGTCCATCACTGAGGGTAGGAGTTGGGCCTACCTAATTAAAGTTGGGTTTTTTTAATTATTTTACATAGCTATATTTTGTCTATGATTTTAGATTATATTTTAAGATCATTATTACTTGAAGGTAAACATGTTTACTTGGATCTGAGTTCAGGCCATTGCTATTCCCCTCGGAAAAACCTGATCTACCTAATGTATTACTTGTTCTTTACTAAATATTTAGAAATAGACATGATCTTGTTGACAACTTAGAATGTTCTAGAAATAAACTTTTGACCCTCATCCTGTTCCTCATAGTTTGACTTAGGTTTTTATAAACGAGAGAAGTAAACAGAAATTCTTTATTCCTATTTAAGATCCAAAGTGGAATGAGTCTTTCAGATGTGTTCAGTTGAGAGGATTTATTTATTTAAATTATTCAATGGAATTACAAAGTGCTCAATAATACTTTCAGAATAAATCCCTTCTTGGAATTATCGTGAATTAATTTAGAGACATTTCGACGATATCATTTTGATACAATAAGACTGTTAGCACATTAACACTATTCCAACATATTCGTACAACAGTATTTTCAAGATTGAAATTCATTCGGAACACTGCTAGAATTCATTCGGAACACTGCTAGAATTCATTCTAAATACTCTATGCTTTTAGATTTTTGATAAACTTTTAATTCACAATACGTTCTTTCTAAATTTTGACTTTGTATCTCAGGAAAATGAATTATTTGTTCAACTTTACTAAACATGTTGGTTTTCTCTCTTTTCTGTTACTTAGTTTAAGACCATACAGTTATAACAATACTTAAGAATATAATCAGCCCACAATCTGGTACGAACTAAAACTTATTTGTTAAATGATGTCTACTCTTACGATCCGATACCTTCAAGATTCGTGAGCAAGAATCATATTGGACAAAATATTTAAAACTACGTGTTTAAAAGCAACGAGAGAGAGAGAGAGAGAGAGAGAGAGAGAGAGAGAGAGATTAATCTGTCTCCCCCCCCCCCCGAAATGCCCCTTACATTGAATCCTGAAGAAGTCTGGCGATATTGATTGGAATATTTTCTGTTAAAAGCGGTCATCTCCTACGTCGGGTAACAGGTGGTATTTGAAGTTTAATTTGGTGTGATTAATCTTCAAATAACTATTTGTACTTTAAACACACACACACACACACACACACACACACACACACACACGAAACATACATGTAATAAGCAAACAATTCCTATAACAGATTATCAGTATATTAAAAAAATAACCCGGAACGACGTTTTTCATTGTAGTTCGATGCTATAATAGAAGCACACGAAAAATACTGGAAGATTTTCTATTATAGTTAATAATGAAAATCAACTTATTTTAAATGTTTTTTTTTTTTGTTTTTTGTTTTTTTTAAACTCTTTTTAAACGTTATTACTTTGACCAAAACACGGAGCTATTTCTATTAATTAGCTGATATACGATCGTTATAATTATAAGGAAAACAGTTATAGCGTAGGCATCAAGAAGTCTGAATATTTTCCAGCAGAAAGTCCCAGTAATACGATAGCTAATAATGTGGGGTAAATGCCTTTATAAAGATTGCACCATGGCGCCATCATCTAATTGGAGAGGCGAACTTGACTTCTTTGGTTTGGTCTCCTGCTAAATGAACAGACCTGTGAACGATCAATAGACTTTAAGTAGTTTTTGTATGATTGGAATAAATGTCCGTGTGCTGCAAATGAAATCACGGATATAGCCCCCTTTTTTGAACGGATTACCGCTCAGTGATTCATTCATAAAATCGAGTTTTTTCGCTTTCTAAAATAGCATAGAGACCCTTTTAACGAACAGAAGATTCAAAGGTACTTAAAACAGGACTCAGGAATTATGACAAAGCAGTTTATGTAAAACAAAACAAAGCAAAACAAAACAAAACGACAACAACACAACAACAACAACAACAACAACAACAACTAAAAATGAAAATAGAAACCTTCCCCACAGAGAAAAAGCTTGCTTGGAGTTTATGATGAATTATATAATACGAGTGAAAATTAGACCTTTTGCGGTCATGGGAAGTGGTGCATAAGGGGGTACTCGATCGTCTCAAAGGTTCCCTCACGTGCAATATTTTGCAAAGCGTAAACGTGTTGAGGTGATATTGCTGTCTTTAGGTTCAAATTGATAGTTACCAAGACAGTAACGTTAGTATCATTTATTTTCTGAAATCCAGACCAATACACTTTGTGCTTAAATTGATCTGACAACTAGTTATCCGGCCTTCTCTTTGAAAAAGCATTAACAATGCATACAAATCAAGAGGGGTATCTTCTGCCAAGGAAAGTAAACAAGGTCGGCGTGAATGTTGTTAAAAAATATTTTTTGAATTAAATTGATCCAAGAAGGGATAAGATGCATCTGCTAATAGGTATGTGTAAGTGGAATATAGGTCTGGATTTAATCTCCAATAGTATGAAGGTATTAATTGAATAACTTAGGTATGGATTTAAGCTCGTGTAGTATGAATATTTTTATTGAATAACATGTATATATGAATTTAATCTCGTGTAGTATGAATCTATTAATTGAATAACATGGGTGTGGATTTAATCTCGTGTAATATGAATCTATTAATTGAATAACACGGGTATGGATTCAGTCTCCTATAGTATGAATCTATTAATTGAATAAGATGGGTATGGATTCAATCTCCTATAATATGAATCTATTAACTGAATAACACGGGTATGGATTTAATCTCGTGTAGTATGATTCTATTAACTGAAAAACATGGGTATGGATTTTATCTCCTATAGTATGAATCTATTAATTGAATAACACGGGTATGGATTTAATCGCGTGTAGTATGACTCTATTAATTGAATAACATGTGGATGGATTTTATCTCCTATAGTATGAGTCTATTAATTGAATAACACGGGTACGGATTTAATCTCGTGTAGTATGACTCTATTAATTGAATAACATGGGTTTGGATTTCATCTCGTGTAGTATTAATCTATTAATTAAATAACATGGGTATGGATTTAATCTCGTGTAGCATTGAACTCTTAACTGAATAATGTGGGTATGGCTTTTATCTCCTATAGTATGAATCCATTAACTGAATAACTTATGTATGGGTTTAAACTTCTGTAATATAAATCTGTTAATTGAATAACTTATTATGGATTTCATCTCCTATAGTATGAATCTATTAATTGAATAACACGATGTAAATTTACCTTCCAAAACTGAGAATGCTTTCTCCGCATAGAGAGAAATACTACCATCATTGTGTACGGAACATCATATTTCTAAAATAAGTTCGCATCTGCCTCTGTGGGGGGTGAATAATTTTGGAAAATTATTTCAGAAATTTCTGAAGCCTGTAATAGAACGTTTCATTTTTGTCTCGCCTGCAAAGCATATGTTGAACATAGAAGTTATTTTCATTGTTTTCATTACTGTCAAACTCATTTTCTTTGTCATTTGGGTATGTATGTCTGAAACGATATTTTTTTACAGTGATGAGATTGTATGGGTACATCTGTTGGTAAACGTGTTACTACCCGATAGCAAAATGTAGTCACATCAACCTTCATAAACGGTCTGTAGATAAATTAAGTCGTTTCATTTACATATTTCATCTTTCACAATGAATATTTATCATTCTGCAATTTGATGTGTGCATTCATTGTGAAGACATACACTTAACCTTTATAAAGATTTCCTAGATCAGCTTGCCTTTTGTTCTAGTGAAATTATTGTTACTGTGTGCAGCAGAGGAGAAACAAAAATATAGTTTCTGGGGGAAAATTTCCATAATTGCTAACTCTTGTGCGCTTGAAACAGTTTCAAAATGGAAATATTCGTTTACATCTCTTGCTTTGTAAGTATTACTGTATCCGGAGGGGTTTGTCCTTAGAGTTATATAATGATTTTATTTTAATACATGTTGCATTTCTAAGAGTTTACAAATCCTTTGTTGTGTATTTATTGTCGTGCTTTACGGTTATGCAAGACGTGCGAGGGTGAATGCATGAATTCAATAGTGAACAGATTTTTTTTCTTTTTGAATTGATGATTTTGTGCTATGTCTGTAGGACGGATGGACGGAAGGAAGAAAATAGATTATGTATTGCCAACATTGTTTTTACACAACATTATGCTAACTCCTGTTTCTCCGCTTGGCAAGACAGAGCGTCACAGTAATAAATGATATTTCTAATTATTTCGATAATAAAGGAATTTTTAAGCTGGAACATGTTGGATGTTTTATGGGTTTGACTTGACCTTAACTATGTTCCTGAAGTGAATATGAAACGCTGTGGCAAATTTTCAGCTTATAAATCACGTGTGAGTCCGTGAGCAGCAGGGGGACTGAACGGATTAAACCGTGTGTGTGTGTGCGTCTGCGTGTGTGTGTGTGTGTGTGTGTGCTATTTTTCTAACTGCATCACATAGATGTATCATTCAGTTTTATAGGATAAGAACAGTACACATTTGTCACAAAGCCGTCAGTTTAGCAAGTTTATTATGCACCGATATATATTGCAATGCTTGTAGTTTCACTCAGAGCGGTAAAACACGAGAATTTAAAGACGCCGATTCGTGGCAAGCCCCAATAATTATCGTATACCTGAAACATGGACTAAATTAAAAGTAAAATAACGTCGTTCTAATGCAAGGTTGACACCGAATCCAAATATATTGATTCTCGGCATGGTCATCAAGCAAATGTGGACCGATTATTCATTACATCAACTCCACGGAGTCAGTCAACCGATTGAGTTAATGTGAACATTTGATTCTTGAAAAAGAAAATAATTATGACTCTGAATTTTTCAGGCATCTTGCAAAAGCCAGCCTTTTCTCTCACACGGTCATGCACCCGGTAACTTGAGAAGTCATAAACCAAGGTCACGCCATACCAAGGTCTGAGAAGTTTAAATCATGTCATTCAGGTTGTAGGTGACAACGTGTCGGGTATAATTATACCTATCATTTCCTGATTAAATCATGACCAGCAATTTCGCTTTCACATCTTGCAAATCTTTCCAGGAGATTAGCAAGGCTAAACGCTAGTTGTACAGCTGATTAAGAGTACCCATTCAATCGGAATGCTTTCAATAATACCCATGTTTTGACGTATTCGTTGATTACACAGAACGCATATATTGCTCACATAAAGAAATTGAATAACGGTGCTCTGTTATGCTTTTTTCAGTTTTACAGTTAGACTTTAGAGTCACAAGAGACAAAACGTTCAATGCCTTCTGAATCCATAACGTTGAAATCATCAAGATGTACAAGAAACAACGTTCAATGTCATCTGAATCCATAACGTTGAATTCGTAGTGTGAGAGAGTGAGTGATACGAGATACGATACCACCTGTTATGATGCTTTGGCTATCGTTATCAAAGAGATGACCGACAACGGTGTTATTGCCCGGATCGAGCAAACAATAAATAAAATATGAAATTATTGGATGGAATAACAGAGATCTGAACAAAGATATGGAATAGAACAGCACGAGCAACTGCATGTAAAATATACCAATTTAATAACTTGCCAGTAGCTTCTCGTGGGTCGGTGGTTCTTTCCGCGGATTTCCCGGTTTCTTCCTCCACCATTAATACTGGCCGCCATGTATAGCCTATCGTGTGCTGAAAAATGGCGTTAAGCCCCACAACAACAACAACAACAACAACAACCAATTTAATAAATTAGATAAACAACATAAAACTGAACATGGCATTTAAATGACACACTTTCTCTTAGAAATAGAATGGTGAAATGTGTGCGAAAGCAATTAGCCGTTCTGTTACACTGATAAAACAAATTTCATCACAGAATCGATGTCAGCATAACCAGGCTACTTTCCAAATCACTGTTGGTGATGCCCCCCCCCCCCCCCCCCCCCCCCCCCCCCAAGGTATGGAGCTTTGTTTCCTTGCAATGAAATATAATATGCAACCTAAATATTTTTCAGACTTTTCCTTCTGGAATCGAACAATATTTCCATTCATTTTACGTCAGATATCGTCCTATCGTAATTCAACAAACTAAGCTAATATGGTCAGTTCGCAACCTGATACTGCTTTACACAACTCTGTCATCATAAATTAATCTCTTTTCCCTCAACAGCTAGCCGCATTCCTACTGGAACCATGACATAATTAGACCTCTTGGCAAATAGTACAGCGCCTAAGCGAGCTGTAAATCACCAACTAGACCATGTCGGTCGACAGACGCCGATTTTCAACGGTTAAGAGAACTCACAACTCAATTACACAGATTAATTCATGAACTTCACGTTTTGTCTTTACTACAGTACTTGCTAATTAGCAATTCATTGACATATACATAGTAAAATCAACTCTTAATGTGTTTGGTCCGTATCATTTAAGACAGGTAAACTAATTCCCACAGTTCGTATCAGAGTAGTGCACGAAAACACTACGATATATGGCTTCTATTACATACAAACCACTAAATCATAACACATTATCAAGGAAATATTGTATTACTTCTTACCCGACATGAATCATTTCTCATTCAAGACGAATGCACGATTAACTTCTGAACTCAAGGAAAACTAAAGGATGACTTTAAAACGAATAAATTCAACAATAACTGCAAACTTACATCAATGAACATATTGTATGTGATTGAGACTAACTTTCTGCTCTTTCGAGACTCGTTCTTTCTATGCAGGCTCTAGTTCCGCGTCTTTCAAATTCTTCCAGACCCAAGTTCATTAGACGATTTGTTTAAGGAGAAATATTGTTCATTTTCTCGGAGTCTCTCAGACTTCCCATTCGGTAGAAGAACTTGGGCTGCCGAATTTACAAGGAAGTTACTTAAAACCTTGAATTTCATCCAGGACCCCCCCCCCCCCTTTAGCTTAGCCAATCAGGATTAATTTTCTCTAACCGCCAAAAGTTTAATTTTTATTACGGTTTTAAAGATGGATGTCAAAAGGCTGGAAGGGTGTACATGGTGGAAAAAGAATTAACGGAAACTATGGGATATTTAAACACAACAGCCTTTATAAAATATCAGCCTGCTCGGGTTATTAAACAAAACTTTCACTGTTTTTGACGCTTTATTTATGAAACATCAGCTTGGAAGAAGGGTGTTTGGACCGACGTCAGTAGACATTTCGTATTTCTGTTATTTTATATTTTAAATGATTTTTATGTTTTTCATGATATTTACGGCTGGGAATACAATTTTCTCTTGGGACTTTCATTGTGCCCATAGACAAAAACTGACTTCCCATTCATTCCTAATTATTCACTTTTATATAAGCTACACGGAGAATAATTTAACTGTGACGTGATACTTGCATCGAAACATCTATATGGATACAAATTCGTATTTGACTAAATTCTAACTGAAAAATTAATCAATATTTTGACCATCATTTGCACTCAAGAGTCCTCATGACTATATACGACTTGATGACATTCTCAAGGCCGTGCCAACATTTGCGGTGTAATTATAAAGCTAGCTACTCTTCTGACCAATGATGAAAAACA
This sequence comes from Megalonaias nervosa, assembly GCA_016617855.1. NCBI lineage: Eukaryota > Metazoa > Mollusca > Bivalvia > Unionida > Unionidae > Megalonaias > Megalonaias nervosa. The sequence continues at coordinate 57,973 of JAECUM010010999.1, read as the reverse complement.
AATAGACAAAAGTAATTACCGGTAGATTGCGGGACAGGTTTGGCGATACATTTGTGATCTCAAATGTACGCGTTTACAGGAGGTAAACAGAGTTAAATTTAATTTTCTATACAACAGGAATATTAGTTATTAATCGTTGGAGGAAAATAGTCTCCTTTCACAATCGATAGATAACCTGTAATAAGCTCCTAATTAAAGATTACATTTACCACTTGTTAAGGATCTAGGGTCACTGAGTTCAGAACGTATAAATAAGTGAGTATCATATCAAAGGAAAGTTGAGATCGTATCTGATTAACACACGTCTTTAGAAGTGATAATGTGTTTCAATCAACAACGATATGAAACATTGATACCGTCTGTTGATGAACGTGTGCAAATGATCCTGTACAACCAAGCTATTTTAAATCTGCTTTTGTTTAATACAAAATGTGTTATTACCTGAATTTATTCATTCTTATAATATTGTTTCAATCGTTGAAACTAATCTTAAGGAAATAGATGAAAGCACATCAATAGTTGTAAGATAACTACAAAAGTAACAGACGTGTATGTCTCCAACTGTCCGGGGGTATAAAAGTTCTTATTAATGATTCTCTCAGTGTCTGGATGTTGAAGAATCGGAGTTAAAATAAACCCTCCCTTTGGATCAAAATAATCAGAACTATAGAAAAAAAAACTTGTAGTGATCCTGCCACTGCTGGATCTATATATATATATATATATATATATATATATATATATATATATATATATATATATATATATATATATATACATGTATGTATGTATGTATGTATGTATGTATGTATCAGAAGGTTTTGAGTATAGCTGTGATGAAGGAAGCATTTACTAAAATAGAAATTGAAATGCTGCATTATTAATTAGTATCTCTAGTTATATTTTTTCGTTGATGACGTTAATGCCAGGACTGCTAATGTGTTATAAATTTCTCAATGCAACCAGGCTGAAATATTCTGTCTCGATAATGATACAATGAATTACATAGAGGGGACTGAGATTACAGACAAACATGGTATACGCCAGGTTTGATACTCACAAGACAGGTCCGATAATCACAAGACAGGTCCGATACTCACAAGACAGGTTTGATACAAGACAAGTCCGGTACTCACAAGACAGGTCCGATACTCATAAGACAGGTCCGATACTCACAAGACAGGTCCGATACTCACAAGACAGGTTTGATACAAGACAGGTCCGATACTCACAAGACAGGTCCGATACTCAAAAGACAGGTCCGATACTCAAGAGACAGGTTTGATACAAGACAAGTCCGATACTCACAAGACAGGTCCGATACTCATAAGACAGGTCCGATACTCACAAGACAGGTCCGATACTCACAAGACAGGTCCTATACTCACAAGACAGGTTTGATACAAGACGAGTCCGATGCTCACAAGACAAGTCCGGTACTCACAAGACAGGTCCGATACTCACAAGACAGGTCCGATAATCACAAGACAGGTCCGATACTCACAAGACAGGTCCGGTACTCAAGAGACAGGTCCGATACTCACAAGACAGGTTTGATACAAGACAGGTCCGATACTCACAAGACAGGTCCGATACTCAAAAGACAGGTCCGATACTCAAGAGACAGGTTTGATACAAGACAAGTCCGATACTCACAAGACAGGTCCGATACTCATAAGACAGGTCCGATACTCACAAGACAGGTCCGATACTCACAAGACAGGTCCTATACTCACAAGACAGGTTTGATACAAGACAAGTCCGATGCTCACAAGACAAGTCCGGTACTCACAAGACAGGTCCGATACTCACAAGACAGGTCCGATACTCACAAGACAGGTCCGGTACTCAAGAGACAGGTTTGATACAAGACAAGTCCGGTACCTACAAGACAGGTCCGATACTCATAAGACAGGTCCGATACTCACAAGACAGGTCCGATACTCACAAGACAGGTCCGGTACTCAAGAGACAGGTTTGATACAAGACAAGTCCGGTACTCACAAGACAGGTCCGATACTCATAAGACAGGTCCGATACTCACAAGACAGGTCCTATACTCTCAAGACAGGTTTGATACAAGACAAGTCCGATACTCACAAGACAAGTCCGGTACTCACAAGACAGGTCCGATACTCATAAGACAGGTCCGATACTCATAAGACGGTCCGATGCTCACAAGGCAAAATATGAAATAGGTATGGTATGCATGTATTGATAATAACATTTATATTTGTAACGGAGGGGTGGGTGTAGACAGGGGAGTAGGAAATGCACATCCAGTAAAAAGTGTCTAATTGATTATCTAGTAACGATTTTAAGTGTCTTTTAATTGCAAAATCATTTGAAGTGTTTGATTTTAATCCTTTGTTCTCAAACATGTAGAATTCTTTATCATACCAGTTTATAAGTAATTAGCTATATGTAATTATGGACTCTTTCTCATAAAATTGGACTAGAAGTAATTAGCTATATATAATTAAGGATTCTATCACAGAAAATATGTTAACAGCTGGTAGACAGTATAAGTTAACTCTTGCAAATCATTACTCTCGGTATAAACAAAATCCTTACAAAGGAAAATACTCACTGCACATTCAAAACAGTAGCAACGGGCACCAGAGGTTTTTGAGGCACGAAAGTCAAGGGCGCAAGAAGTCTTTGGGCGCCAAAAAACATTTTTGCATTCATCGTCGCCCTGGGCGCAATTTACACTTAGTACGCCACTGATCCAAAAGATTCAAATAGATACTGGATAATGATAAATAATATCGGCAATAAAAGACATCTTTTAAAGTATCGCATTGCAAGAATGTTTTGAATATTTTAAAGAAATAAACTCAGTGGCTACAGCTAGTGATGATGGTGTAATCCCACGGGTCAAGCAGCGGATATTGTCCATGACTCTTGTCTGAAATGTTAAAATTTGCTAACAGTCTAAGAAATAACAAAGCAAGTTCGATTGATAATATATTAAATTAATATATAAAAAGATAAATTGTTGAAATATTAAATGTGCATGAATAATTTTTAATATAATCTTGAATAGTGGCTTTGTACCAGATGGTTGGACTAAAGGTGTTATTGGTCCACTTTATGTCAAATTATAGACTTATTATTTTAGTTAGCCGTTTTGCTAAAGTTTTATCCACTATGCCAATTTAAAACTCTCAAAATTCCTAGAGAGTAGTAATGGGGGGCACTTTACGGACAAGGGCAAATACATGGACAAAACTCCCTGGGCACGTTTACGGACAATGGGAATTTAACATGGGGAATATTGGGCCTGTATACGGACAAGGGAAAGTTGGGCCTGTGTAGGGACAATAGGAATGGAACAGGTGGGGTGACGTCACGGTACTGGACATTGGCAACATGTTGGCTGGGCGGGACATACAGCTTTATATAACGCTTGGCTGGGCGGGAACCCGTAACGTTCATACAAAAAACACAAACATCGCCTGGCTGGGCGGGAACCCGTACCGTTCATACAAAAAACCCCACAAACATCGCCTAGCGAGGCTGGACATATCACTGGATAGATATAGACAAACGAACAAACAAACAAATAAAGACACAAATATGGCAACAGAGCAAATCTTTTCGAGACATAGGAGTCGCCCTGAAAAGGGCCTTTGGGTAAACTTCTACTAATTCTTCTTCTCCTCCACTAGTCTCTTATTTTCTTTAGTACATTTTTCTTTTTCTTCTCATCTTTCTTCTCCTCTTCTTCCTTTACCTAAATCACCTCATATTTCCTTTTCTCATTTTGCTCTTCTTTCTCCAGCTTTGCATTGTACTCTCGCATTCTCTCTTTGTCCTCTATGTCTTCCTTTTCCTCCATTTCCTATTTTATCATCTCCCTTAATATCTCCTTCCCATTCTTCAAATTATTTATTTCCATCTTCAATCGGTGGGGACTATAGGCACCATGCTCCATCCTGACCAACATTTCTTCCACCATGCCAATCGTATCCACCACTTTTTGCAACTTTATCATTTTCTCCAAATGGTTGTTTGCCATTTTGTATTCAATGTTGAAAGGCGCGAATTTGTTTGTTTGTTTATTTGGATTTAAGTGGCGTGCGCACAATCGTGCATGTGCCACTGGTTAATGCCTGCACCGCAGGCTGTTAATTATTCCTGGCGGAAGGAAGTAGAGCCTCATCCCCCAGGCGTTAATGCACTCAAAGAGTGCTGATAATTATGCCATCAGGTCGTGGGTCATTTAAGTCCACACGACCTGATTGAATACGCTAGCCGGTGAACTGACTTGAATACTGAAGAGTAAAGTGCTTAACTTTTAACTACAACAGCACACTCCTCATTATATGAGGAGACTCGTTGGCATGCAGGTATTACCGGACTATCTTTCATTATCCACATATGGGTCTCCAGTCCGCACATGCAGCATGTTATACCATGCACCCACATGCCACTCCACCACAGCACCAGCGAGAGCTCTGAGGCATTTACTTGAGTGGGAATGGACCCAACACGCACTCAAGTTAAATTTGAATTTGCAGTCCAACTTACAGCGGTAACAGGTTTCGACCAAGGCAGAATGAGACGCCAGTCGCGATTGGTCACGACTATGACGTCACATCGCGGCACCTGGTGTTTAGACGGGAGGAAATTGTTCCACGTCTCCTTCGTGGTATGGGTGTCCGAGTGAGGAAAAGGAGGAAAGGGACTCGGCAGTTGGCGCGAACGCGACAGAGCCCTGAAACGACAGTCCGTACTTAATTTTTCAAATTCAGTCCAGTTATACTAATGGACATATAAATAAAAATCCAATAATGTGTAAGCCACCTGTGCAATTAGGCAAGTTCTCGAGTCATATTGATAAATTTTCCTATCACCTAACCATCCAAAATTATTTAGTACGATAGTGTACATATTTAAAAATCCCTAATTTTCAATATTTAAATGTCTAAGCGACAGTAAAAAAAATTTGAGTCAGTATTAGGTTTCAGAACAGATTAGAATTTTGAACCGTCACCAAAGGATCAAGTTTGTTGAGCAAGTGTGATCAAATCGGGTATCTAAGCCAAACTAGATACCTTTAGACAAAAGGCATTTGTTTAGTAATAGCCCTAAAAAGGGCTTTAGGACGACAGTCCAAAAGACCGCCGGTCGTCTGCTTCGTTCACGATTTCCGCTGCTCTGCGTGGTTCCTTACGTCGCTGATTCGGGAATGCCTCTAACCCGTGTAATGCAGTCAGATGATTTGCGGCTTCAATCAGGGTGTCTAGTGAGTGCGTGTGAAAGGCTTCGCTGTAGTACTGTTCAAGTATACGAACCCCAAATGTCCGTTGTTGAGTTCTGGGTCTCCTGGTAGCGAGTTGTCTCCAGCCAATGTTTTTCAAAGCACAGACGTAGTTTGGTGCTTTTTTTAAATCGTCTATTGTAAGCTGTAAGTCTGAGTTGCACCAGCTTATCTGTTTCGCTTTGTTCTTCGTCAGTAACTTCGTCAGCTTCACTCACGTCTCCTTCTTCAGCTTGTTCTTCATCTTCACTCTCGTGTGAGTCGACAGGAATACTGCATTCAGTTTGTATTTCCACGTTTCTACTGTTTACCTGCCGTCCAATTGGTGTTGTCTGGGTTTCAGTGGAGGTGACCGTGATCGGTTCTAAGGGTCGTTCAATTTCCGGTAGAGGTCCAGTTTTCCCAGGAGAGTGGTTCATAGTCCTTAATAAGGCCGCTTTCCTTCTCTCTTTGCGCTTTCTATTTATGTTCTGTCTACGTTCACCATTATCCCCAGGGTCAGCATTATCTTGGTCCGTCCCTTCACTCTTATCCCAGACAAGAAGTAAGGTAGTTCTTTTCAATCCAGCTCTCAGGCTCCAGCTGTCTGCTTGAGCATAACCTAGGGCTCTAATTGCCCGTAGTGCCGAAGTAGGTATAATTGCATTGGCTGGCAGGCAACGCGCCATGCCGATGCTGTTAATTGTTTCCATTGCGATCTGCTCACTAGTTCGACTTCCACGCAGCTCAATGAAAAATGAATGGCGCGAATGAGAGAGAGAGAGAGAGAGAGAGAGAGAGAGAGAGAGAGAGAGAGAGAGATTTGAATTAAAGTGGCGTGCGCACATTACTGTATGTGCCACTATTTACTGCCTATACCGCAGGCTGTTAATTATTCCTGGGCGAAGGAATTAGAGCCTCATCCCCCAGGCGTTAATGCACTCAAAGAGTGCTGATAATTGTGTCATCAGGTCGTGGGTCAACTAAGTCCCAAACGACCTGATTGAATGCGCCAGCTGGTGAATTGACTTGAATATTGAAGGGTAAAGTGCTTAACTTTTAACCACAACAGCACACTACTCATGATAAGAGAAGACTCGTTGGCATGCAGGTATCACCGGACTATCTTTCTTCTTCCACGTATGGGTCTCCAGTCCGCACATGCAGCATGTTACGCCATGCACCCACATGCCACTCCGCAATAGCACCAGCTAGCGCTCTGAGGCTGTCTTCAGTTGGAACTGACCCAACACGCATTAAGTAAATTTGAGTGTGCAGTCCAAGCTACAGCGGTACCAGGTGTCAACCAAAGCAGGATGAGATGCCAGTCGCGATTGGTCGCGACTATGACGTCACATCGAGACACCTGGTGTTTGGACAGGAGGAAATTGTTCCACATCTTCGTCATAATACGGGTGTCCGAGTGAGGAAAAGGAGGAAAGGGACTCTGTAGTTGGCGCGAATGTGACCTGGATTTCGTCACAAGCCCTGAAACGACAGTCTGTACTTAATTTTTCAAATTCAGTCCAGTTATACTAATGGACAAATAAATAAAAATCCAATAATGTGTAAGCCACCTGTGCAATTAACCTAATCAAATAAGTTTCAAATTTCATTATAAAATACATTCAAGTTGGAATTTAGTGTACAAAGTGTACATAAATATATCTAAAATATGCCAGTCAGCTAAGTCGAGATGACTGGTACATTTTTGTATCACGCATAATTTAACTAAAGAATAGTTTGAAGGTGGTAACAAAAGGATCAAATGAGGTTAAAAAATAGTAATTATCAAAAGAGGTTTTCAAAATCCAAAATGAGAACCTCATAACATTACGTTCAGGCAATCATGTAATATATCGGGCCTTTTCACATCCGAGTTTCTGGCTATGATCTTCTTGGGTCTTGGGCTATACATCTGGGCCACGCTTCAGGGTCGGCTCTATTTCCAAGTTTCTCGGGTGGCTGCTTACTTTTCTCATGTGGTACCGCCTTCCCGTCTAACCATAGGAATTCCCGCAGGCCCTTCTATGTAGCTATCGCACAGGCCAATTGTTACTCGGTCGGTCTATCACCAGTTTCCCTGCTCTGGCCTCCCTCTAAGCCGCAGTTGAAGTGGCTGCCCTCCTCCAGTACACGCTAGTGATATTTCAGCCGAAAATTGGTCGCGTTGTACTTGCTTCTTTTAATAAGTTTTTCCCGGTGGCTGTCCCTCGCACTTCTTCTCATGGAGTGACACCTTCCCGTCCTACTTGGTGAGTTGAGTTGGTCAGCTTAGTCTGCAGTATGCTGTCCATGTAGAGCTACCATGCCCTTTTTTGTTTCTTGGTAGTTCAACTGCTGCACATGGAAGCACGTTTTCTCCCGCTTTTCAGCTTTCACCCATATTCTCTGAGCTAGCACGATGTTATCTGGCCGACGTCTCTGCCCTGAAATGGAATGAAAATGGAATGACGATCCAGTTGGCGCGAATGACGAACGCTTCGATTTTATATGTCTCAGACACGGACGTGAAGGAAAACATCCCCTCTTATCAACTACCCATATCAACTACCAAATAATCCATAGTGATGAGAGTGCTAACCAAACATAAATTTTAATACAAAACAACACACTAATACCAAACATTTTGTGTTTAGTGACAATGTTTTTTGTTAAGATATAAAGCAAACAAACATACAAACAAACGTACGCGCACGCTTACAAACGCAAATACACACACACAAACTAAAGTACGCGAACGCATACAAACAAACACGCACACAAACAAACGTACGCGCACGCACACAAATAAAAACACACACACACACAAAAACACACACACACATAAGGAAAGGAGTTAGTGTTCATAATCACACTACTCCACATTCACACAAATTGGCAACTTGATTAGTCTCTGTTTTCTAGAGATCTAGTTAGCCCTGAGAAGGTCTGTTGTTTAGAACCCCAGATGCACCTCTTAATACTGGCACCTCCCAAATCTGGCCGCACACACGCAACGTCTGCTCCAGTTCTGCTTCCAATTGATTTGTCTCGTTGGGAGCGCAGAGGGGGATTGAGTTGCTTCACTATGCTAGTTTTCACTCTGAGGGATAATGAAGATTTGTTCCCTCTGTCTTCTTCTATATCGCACCCATGGATGTTGTTGCCTCCTTACTTGTGGGGGGGACGCTGCGGATCCCACTCTTGCCGCTGTCTTTCTATCTCCTCCTCTCAGTTTTCTGCCTCTGGGACAGCGGCTCTTGGTATTGGTACTGGTGGTAGTGCTGTGGATGTGGTTGACGTGGCTGTGGTGGTGTTGCTAGTGGCTGTGAAGGCGTCCTCACCTCAGGCTTGACCTCACACAAAGGCCTAAGTATGAGGTGAGGTAGGATCCCTTCCTTCTCCTCTTCTTTCTTCTCTTTTCCCTCCTCTTCTTCTATTCTGGCTTCCTACTAGATCGCCTCCATGGCCAGGTCGTCAAATAGGCGCCAGGCATACCCCATTCTGCTCATCTTCTAAGACCTAATGAGTGAATACTGGGTAGCAAGACTGACGAACGTTGAGCTTTATATCTCAGAATCGCGGACGTTAAGGAAAACATCCCCTTACACCAAAACTAACAATACCCGTATCATAACCGAAAAACATGGAACGCGCGGACCTAAAAGGAACACTTACTTTGACTATTTTCACCTACAGACAAACACACACTATCTTTCAAGTCAGAGAAACGAAGAGCTTATAGGCACACTTCTATCTTTTCCACATAAAACAAAGAAACGAAGTGTTTATAGACACACTTCTATTTTTAACTTACAGACAAACACATAAAGACAGACAAATAGTTTGGCAATTTGCCTAGTATCTCTTTTCTAGATGGTTAGGGGGTAGCCCTGAAAAGGGCTGTTTTCTTGACGGGGTTATGGCAATCTTTTATCGTCTAAGTTTGCGTCCCCGTCTGGCTGCAGGCTTTCCGACAGGATAGGGTCTGCTTCTTCGGAAAGAGAAGGAGAACTCTTTCGTGCCCACATGGCAGTCCACAAAACCTCTGTCTGGTTCCTGCTCTTATTGTTGTTGTTGTTGTTGCTCCTTCTTGATTTCTTCTCTGAAGACCTCTTCTATCAGGTCTTGGGCTATTTTTAACATCCTGACATTCACATAGGCTTCATTCAGTTTAGCTAAATTAGAAGGCATCTTCATAGGTAAATGAGTCAACCATGGATGGTCAGACTGGAGACCGTCCCTCTTTATATGTCTCAAGCGCGGATGCGATAGAAAACATCCCTACGATTTTTTTGGGGTAGGAACGCTATGATAGATTATCTCATGGTGAGTGATAGAGAGAAGTCAAAGAGCATGTATTCACAATGTTTTTTTTTTTTTAAAAAACAAACTACCGAAACATTTTTTCAAAACAAAATATTTTTTATTTAACTCACTAACTACCAACAGCTAACAATAAAACAATTTTTGAAACAAACTATTTTTGACAAGGTTCACAACGTTGGGAAGTGAAGTTAGACTGGAAGGAAAGTCATTCGGCCATTGATGTTCACTACGTTTCCTAGCTAAAGACAAGAGATAGCCATAATGGTCACAAAACCATCGATCTACTTTTTCATCGTTTCTAGAACAGTCACGATCAAAATAAGTCACTAAATGTTCTAAGGGATATCCAAGACTGCGTTGGTGAAGCAAATACACACAATATTGTCCACATACCATACAATCTGTGCTTTGTAATTTCACATTATTGAAGCGAGTTGTCTGGACATTTCTTCTCATAAAGTCGATGATGTCGTCTTCCGAAGGCGTTAATCCATATGAATCAAAATACTCCACACAACCATCTTTAGGGAAGTAGTCGGCTATCCAGTGGGTTCCTGGGAGATTACTATCGTCCATGTTGATGACATAAGCTTGATGGTCTTTAGGTTTGCGATGAGGAAGTTTATCTTTAGCGCACACGACAGGATTCCAAGAAGCAGTGTACGAACTGTTGTTCAAAAGGTAATAAAGTTCCCAGGTATCCCTTTTTTGTTTTGTTTTTTTTCCCCCTGTTTCACAGGTAATGATAAGTCATCAATTCAATTCTGACATTTTGCTTGAAAATCTATGTAAAGCAATCGTCTCTTCGCTTCGTCTTCGTACTCTGGGCCAAGAGGGATTCGATGCGATGGATCTCTAGAGCAGTCAGTGGAGGGGAGGAATGATCACGCAAGTCTTAATGCCACTGATGCAACACTGCTTCTTCCGAGATGAGACCCCAAGCGTCGTCCAGACACTCGTCCAATGTTTCTTCTTGACTCATCATCAGACATTTATCGTGTTGAATTTGACAGGGATGATCGTTTTAATATCCATAGCAAACTTTTTTGGTCAATTCCGTAATTTTATCTGCCAGGTGTTTGGCAAAACAGGAGACTAAATATTGTTATTGTTCTGGCCATCTGGACATGACCACCATGTCGTCCTCGTCATTGTCGTTTTTGGTGGATGCTTTTGCTTCCACCATATCCTCCCATTCCATTTCCAAAGATTCAAAGAGAGATAAGAGTCTTCCATAGTTTCTAATAGTGTAGAATGACTTCTCTCAAACTGTTGAGTTCTATAGTATTATGAAATTCGGCATACAAGAGGACGTTCACCGTTTGGTCTAGTGGTTTTGCAAACTGAAGTTCCACACGAATCTGGCCGGATTTTATAGGGTAGAAATTTCCCTCGTTGATGTCTAGGTCAGGAGTGAAATCAAAAGCCTACAAAGCGTAACCTCCTGCATAATCTTCGTACGTAATGCCGTGGCTGGTGTTGGTTCTTAACTGTCCGGTAGCTTCGTACAGGAAGAAGTACGATCTCAAGTAATACTTCCTGTCAAAGTTAGGTTCGAAAGGTCTGGTACACAAGGTCTTGCCATGGCAACTGACTTCGATCTTGGACACGTCGTAGTAATGAAAGTGGAAAGGATTTTCATTGATGAATCCGTTGAAGGCCGCATTGCTAACGATGCCAACGATTAAACGTTTGTGTAACTATCCTTGGAACAGATAATCTTCGATGTTGGATCGGAGTCCAGTGGCAATGGTGAATGTTTTTACTTCCACGCGTCGTATCGGATACTTGGTAGTCGTTCTGCTCAAAGTGTGACTGATGTCGTTTCCCATTTAAGGCAGCACTTCCAAGCGACGCACGTAAGGTCGGGCTTCTAGGATTTTGATTTTGTAAGCGGCATCGACTGCATCCATCAAATGGAAAGTGGAACAGCGGCGATTCAGTCTGAGGCGGACATTCACTCCGTTCAGCAAATACTTCTCTTGTAGCCACATGTCCAAGTGCAAGCAATCCATTAGTTCTAAACTCTGCCCATCCTTGATTTTATGTCGTCGGGCATTAAATTCCACATTGTGGTTTGGTTCTTTATCTGGAATCAAATCGGGGTCATTGAATTTGCTTACCGTGTCAGGTTTATTTACCACACAAGCATCCAGATAGGTGTTCTTAGCGTCTTTTTCGTGCGTCAAGAGATTTTCCAGGTACGCTCTGTAATGGTAAGTATCCATGCTGCTGCTGACCAGTTTGTTATTCAAGTACAAATTCACTTCGTTGGACAAGGAATGCATGAAATTGTTGACGGAAGCTACAGGCTCATTGTCTATAGGATCTCCATTCGGATCGAGAACTTTGACTTTCAAGTAAAAGTAGCTGCTATTCAGATCGATTTAATCTTCCGGTTGTCCTTTGATTTCTAACTCAATGGGAGCTGAATCCGTCAAAGAGGAGATGGGATGAAATTCTACCCATTGAGATTCTTGCATCGTCATCATAGTTGGTGGCAAGGCAAACAGATCCAGTTCCGACTTGTAACATGCGAAAGACTCTCGTTGCATCCTTTTTCTTCTCTCTCTGTCATTTAATAATCAAAAACGTCTAATTCTCGGACGGTTATTCTTCTTTTCTTGGTCGTATTTCTAGCTCAGGGTGTGTGAAGGCCTCTGGTGGAGTGTCTTCGTCGTTGTCTCTTTCTGCCTTGTCCTTGTTGTGGCGTCAGGGAACCAGGAATGTCGGACTCGGCAGCGTCCAGGGCATTTATAGGAGTTTCTCGTCGGCCCAAAATGTCTTTGCCGGTTTGAAGCAAGGCATTTTGCCTGCTCTCAAGAAAGATTCTTTGGGGTTTTGTTTGTAGATGATGACATTTTGGAGAAATTCTTTGCCTTGCGTGAAGCAGTATCTTTCAATGCGTGCAATCCTCGTGTCACCATCGGTTTCAAAACGGGAGCCACCAAACGAAACGCCGATTTCAACATTTCTGTCGAGAGACTCCTCGGTACACTGGATATATGACTTACAACTCGTTGAGAATCGTTATCGAAAATGGAGTTTCACCGTAACTTTCCCTTTGGTGAATAAAATATTTTGTCCCCGATCTCCTTTTATAGCAATGTTGTTAATGGCGAAATACGACTTACTGACTGGCAAATAGTGAGGATGTGCAAACTCGCGGTGAGCGTGACAGGTGTTTCCACCTTCCTCCTCAGCGTTCGTGACAGATTCCACTTTGAAAGGAATGACACGCAGTAAAGGTACTGAAGTGTGTCCCACCACGTACTCCACCACATCGGAGTACATAAAGATCAAATTCAATACTTGGTTCAGTTCTACCGGGGAACGAAACCGCTTTTCAAAATCCAAGTTGATGGTAATGGTTGGTATGGGTCCACCCTGGAGCATCTTGACGTCTCCACCCAAAATATCAAACAGTTAGGACAAAATCGAATACCTACCATTTTGCTCTCCGGAAATTTCATCAGTAGGCGACGAGTTACTTTATGGTACACAATGGTGACATTTTTCTGTCCAAGGTTCTGCTAAACCCGGCATTGAATCTGTTAGCAATCGTGTTCACCAGATCTTGACCGCTAAAATAATATCCTGCAGGAATGAAAAACAGATCGGTGTACCATTTAGATCTGTAGGTCGGTAATTCTATATTAGCGTCACCTACAGCACCTGGGTGATTTTAAGTAATCTTGCACTTTTTCGTCATGAACTTCGACCGCAAAAGTGTTTTGATTTTCAACGATATTTAGAATTTGTGTTGGGTGAATCGTTTCCACCAAAGCCACTTCCCAATGGGCTTCGTGATCCAATTGGATAGTCTGCGGTAATTTGGCCTTGAAACAGCATAATATATTTTTGGGAAACATATCCATGGAACTGTCACTAGGTAACGTTAAGTAAAACTGGTTTTTCATAATTCCAGAGTTCTGTTGTCCGAGGGGTCGCTGAAAGTCAGAGGAGTGTTTAAAGGAGGATTGTTGTTATTGTCGTTGGGGTGGTGACTGTTGGCAGGGTGTCTGACGTTGGTCTCAAGACTCCCATTGTGACCGTTCGAGAAGTATTTCAGGGGAGGTTTGGAGAGAAGGTAACCGATGGAACTGTTCAGTAAAATGGTCCACAATTGTTTGTCTCCTTGTTGCAAACTCAAATTGGCAATGGCAGTACCGATGACAGAATACACTACACAGATTTGGCAGAAAAAGACGATTTGCGTTTTAGGCACACGTTCGCTACACCACACCCACAAGGGTTGTTTTGTAGATCTTGCACAGAAGAACTGGGTGAAGGAGTGGTCACTGTTGTGGTAGCGGTTGAGGCTGTGTAGAAGGGCATGATGGTCACTTCTTTATATAGTCGATGACTTGCGAAACGTCGATCCAGGAGTCCAAACTGGGAGGATATCCTTTCCAACGTACTTTGTCTTCTTTGATACGTCTTTTTCACACTTTACGGATTCTTCGATAGAGAATGCTTTCGATGCTGTACACTTCCTTTTTCGTCACGCATTGTAACTCGGGCAAATAAAACGTTCCTTTTAACACTTCCCTGTTCATGTCTTCCAATTTATAGACGGTAGGATGACGGCCACGCACTCGTCCAGTGACACGAAACAATTCGGTGGTCCAGTTGGGTAAGTAACCTTTGTCGAAAGTGTGTTTGGTTTTGCCAATAATAATACTAATAATGAGGACTTTGTATAGCGCCTAATCTTTAGAAACTCTAACCGCTTTACAACATTTGACAACACTTAAAAGCATATATATAATGATATGATTACAAGAAAAAAAAAATACTACGAAATTAGAAAACAGAAAAACATGCTGTACATATTTAAGGAAAGGAAACATTATTAGGTCTTTAAGTCTGTTCTTGCAGTTGAAATATGTGAGTTTTAAGAATGCTCTTGAATGAGATCACTGTGTCTTTGTGTCTAAGTTCAGTGGACAATTCGTTCCACATTGCTGGGCCCTGGTATGCAAAAGAACGTTGTCCATATGATTTCATTTTCATAGTGGGAATAATGAGAATACGAGTGTCAGAAGAGGAGCGTAAGTATCTTGCTGGTGTGTACACATGGGTGAGGTCAGATAGGTATGTTGGACTGGAGCCTGTCAGTGAAACATAGCACAGAGAACAAATTTTGTGTTTAATTCTGGATCGAATGGATAGCCAATGTAGGGTACAGAGCAGGGGGAGGCGTGCTCTGATCGTGGTATTGTAAGGATGATCCGAGAAGCTGTGTTTTGAACTTTTTGAAGTTTCTGGAGTAGATATTGAGACGAACCAGACAGAATTGAGTTACAATAGTCCAGTCTTGAAAGTACTAAGGAACACACAAGTGTTTCAGTGGCATCAACTGAAAGATACTTGCGAACGGAGCTGATGCGTCTCAGTTCAAGATATGCAGCCTTGCATATGTTCATGACATGTTGGTGCAATGAGAGAGTACTGTCGAAAAGTAACACCTAGGTTTTGTACTGCCTGTGTGAATTTTATGTTGATGTATAGAATGAAGAGAACAGGACAAGAACAGACTCCTGTGGAACACCACAATATAGATCAACTTTGCTGGAGTGTTTTCCATTTGCGGACACAATTTGTGTCCTGTTTACCAAGTAGGACTTGAACCATAGTAAGGCTGTATCGTGAATGTCAAATACATGCTGGAGACAGTGAAGTAATATATCATGGTCTATTGTGTCGAACGCTGCAGAAAAGTCAAGGAGAGTGAGGACTGTAATCTTTCCGCTATCCAAAGCAGAGAGAAGGTCATTAACTACTTTCAGAAGAGTAGTTCAGTACTGTGGCAAGGGCGATATGCAGACTGTACATTGCTAAAAAGACTGTTTGAATTCAGATGAGATACAAGCTGGGATAGAACAACTTTTTCTAGTTTTTCACATGAATGGGAGATTAGAAACTGGGCGGTAGTTCTTTAAATCGTTATGGTCGAGTGTTGGTTTCTTCAGCAGAAGCTATACAATGGCAGCTTTGAAAAATGATGGGAATTCCCCGGATGTGAGAGAGGTACTACTAACATCAGTTAGTAAAGACAATATTGGATCTAAGCACTCAAGCAGCGGTGATATCGGAATCGGATCAAGTTCACATGACTTTGGTGCACTCTTCATCATGATTGTACATACTAAATCCATAGAGACAGGTTCAAATGCTGCTAACGGTTGCCGCTGAAATTCTGTATCGCAACTGTATGGTGACTACGAGTCAATTGAAATTGTGTTGTCAAGCTTATCTCTGATGGTTTGTACTTTGTCACGGAAGAAATTTGCAAACAAGTCCGGAAGGTCGACTAGAGAGAAGGTAGTTGGAAGTGGTGTGCATTAGCTTGTTAGTAATCTCGAATAGCTCTTTGCAGCTGAAACTTTCCGTGATCTTAGTACTGTAGTGGACTGATTTCGCTGCATGGACTATGTTTGTGATATTCTTCTTAGCGGTTTCATAGATTTGCTTATGAATAGTGAGTCTGGTGGAAAACCAAAGTTCTCAGCTTTACGGCGGTCTCTTTTAGCAGTGTGAAGCTGGTCCCTAACACCGCTATACCACGGAGAACACTTTTGAATTGATACTCTGCACTTGGTTTCTGGGCTATGTTTGTCAAGCAATGAACGCAGGCAGTTATCGAGTTGTTCTGCTGTGGGAGGTAAGCTAGTTGTTAGGTTTGCTTGGATGTATTGCATTAGCTGGGTTCTGTTTATCATACGGAGGTTTCTCTTAGTAGCAAATAAAGGTGGAGGGTTAGGGACTGATACGTCAAGATGGCATATAATGCAGAGGTGATCTGATGCAAGTTCGTGGGACACCAGCGAGGACTGTAGAATATTATCATCAGGTCTATAAAGATTCCAGTCTAAAATGTGACCATGTTTATGGGTGGATCGGCTAACTGACTGCTTGAGGTTGAAAACGTGAATGGAATCTAGGAGTTTTGATGCGTATGGGTTTCCAAGACAGTCAAAGTGAAAGTTGAAATCTCCAAGAATAATCAGGTTGCCACCTATCGAATTTCCATACTCCAGGAGATTCGGAAACTGCTCCAAAAAGAGAGATTCAGTCATCTTGTTTTTTCTACTAGGAGGAGGGCGGTACAGGCAGATAAAATGGACCGACCTTTATTCCAGTGTGAGTGTGGTTTGGACTAGTTCAAACGATGAGTAGCAGAAATTGAAGGTTGTAGTGTGGTTAAGACGGTTAATCATGGAGTTCTTTGCGATGACAGCAATTCCACCTCCGCGAGAGTGGTGGGGGAACGACTTGATGGAGTAACTGGTGCGTGTTAGATCCGCGCACTTGGGTTCATTGCCTGACGTTTTTAGCCATGTTTCTGTCAGGAAACATGCGCCTTCAATGCGCCCCCAATATCCTGCCGTCAACATTTCACCATTCTTGGGGAAAATCACATTCGGGGACGCTACCCAACAGGCGCTCAAAGACGGTCACATCGTTGTCGGGAGTCACTTCTTGGGGGGGGGGGCACATCCGATGCTCCGACGGTAAGATTGGTTGTGCTCTTGGATCAGGTGCGGTAAGACGTCGATGTACTTGAAAGTGTGTTGATGAGTAAAAGATTTCCACATGTGTTCTTTCAAGGTGCGTTGAAAATGTTCTACGGTGCTGGCTTTGGTTTCGGGATTCTCGGTAGTGAAAAAATGAATGTCTCGTATCTTCAATTCCTTTTGGAAAGCTACGTTCAGAATTTTGGTACCTTTGTCGGTTTGTCATCGAAGAGGGTGACGACCACTTTGTTTTAAAACCAGTTCTAAGGCTTGCACTAACTCAGTGCCAGATTTGGAAGTCAATGGCAAATTTGGAAAAGACGTCAATGACACAAAAGAAATGTTTGTAGCCACGATTGTAGGTGGCCATATTTGAGACATCGGCTAAATCTGCTTGCCATTGATGATCGATGCCCTCCACTCGGGTGCGACTTCTGGAAAATTTTAGTCGATTGGGTTTGTGTAAGGTGTACGTGGCTTCTTCTTGTAACCATCGTTTCACTTGAGGTACATCGATTAAATACAAACACACAAAAGCCACTGTACAACATGTTTTGGTATCCTAGGGTCAGTTTGTCATGTTCTTAGAGGTTCTACACTTGGCACAGTCACACACAGGAGTCATCCCGGAATGGTCTTTCGAGAATGGTACCTCACAGTACAGATCATAAGGAGCCCAGAAGGAATCGGCTGGTAAACAAAATCCCAGAAAAGCAAGTCAGTAAGACACACACCACACGACGACCTAAATGGACTGGATACATTGCTCGTAAAAAGAGTTGGTAATCCACCACAGTCTGAAAACTGTCATTGACTTCCTTCCATGGAATCTGTTCTATCACGAATGATAAAGGTCGTGGCATGGTAGCCAGTTTTTTTATATTTGTCGGAGGTAATAAGTGTACTATTTGAACAGAATCGGTTTTATTTCAGTACCACACCAAAAATATTTAGTCACTAACTCACACACCACTCTTTGTACAGAAGTTTCCTTCAGAACTAAGATTTCTTGGTGTAAAAGAGTTTGGTAATCCTCTAACTCGTCCTTTGGAATTCGGTGTACTATGATCACCTTGTAAGTAGAATGAGTGGCATCCAAAACGTTATGAATTTCACGTCATTCATCAATGTCTGATCAATGGAACGCTTTGAAATGAATCAGTCCTCTTATACTATTTAGGTAACAGTGGTTCCAACATCGGTGGCATAATGGATGCAATTTTTCTTTGCGTTGGACTTGTATTTTAAAAAACTCTCGGTAGATGTGTTCTCTTAGCTCCAGAGGTAGATTCTGAATGTACTCTTCTAAAAAAGACATTCACAGCAATGTCTTTCTTTTGTTGGAGGCAATAAGTGTATTTTCTTCAGAGAGATGAACGTACTCCAGTGGCGAATCTAGATTGTTTGGTCACTACCTTGAATACCACACACCATTCAGAAGTTTCCTCTTGAACTAAGTTTATATTTTGTAAAAGATTTTGTTAACTCTCTAACTCTTCTTCTGGAATTCGTCGCAGTAAGTCTACCTTGTAGTAAATAGAATCAGTATCAACCTAATTCTTCTCGCCCACGGGTAGTTGATCAATTTCTGTCCACTGGAACGCTTTCACATGAATCAGTTCTCTTATAGCATTTAGGTACCAGTGGTTCAAATCTCGGTGATGTAACGGATGCAATTGTTCTTTGTGTTGGACTTGTATTTTGACCAACTCTAGATAAATGCGTTCTCTCTACCCCAGAAGCAAACCACGAATGTTCTCTTGTAAAATATCCATTCAGAGATTACTGAAGTCGTCTCACTAAAGGTAGGTAGTGACAGTGCGGAGACCATCGAGCATGTTCCAGGTAAGCGCAATCTTTCTGCTCCCACTGGTGAAGTGACACACCGAACCTGAAGCACTTGACTTTATCACCTTAGCCCAAGTAGATAAATCCGGCTCTGGCTAATTTTTAGGGGGTAGGTCCTCCCATATATTTAGGCCACTTACCTCGGAAGGTTTGGAAACGACATTCAAAGTCACAGTATTGAGGCAAACGCACAGGGAACGAATATTCTTCTTTCACAGACTCATTTCGATGAGGGTACGGTGAAATCCGCAGTAGTTAGCTCAGGGTTGGTTGACATCCGTTGGGTGGTAGTCGCATGGTTTTACGTTGACTATGAAAACCAGTAAAGAGTCCACGTTAACGAGTGGCATCGCTTTCGCATCTATCGGGTTTGACATGCTTAGCATCACTTTCCATGGTAGGTATGGTAGTAGTAGTCATAGCAAAGTTCCCATGATGTGATACTGAATCGCTGAGGTCACAGCGTACGGCATCCCCGCAATACCAAGGCACAGAATCGCACTTCATTTTAGAATCACCGAACTTGAATGGTGTTGTCTGTTTAAAAGAATTCATTTTTCTCGCTTGCCAATGGTAGTCACAATGAACAATCGGTCTTAGACGTTGTCCCTTTTTATACTAGCTGTAATGAACTCTCGAGCTTGTACATCGTTCATTTTTTTATGACCATCGAATATGTTCCAGAATAGCTGAATCTTTATAGATGCATCGATCCATACGAAACCTCAGGCCACAACTGAAACACTGTACTTCGTATCCCAATCCAGTCTCGGGTCCCAAGTAGACAAATCCTGTTCTAGCGTAAACATTCGGAGTAGGTAATCATTCCCTATCAGTAGGCCATTTTTGAAACGTTTCCAATCGACTGGCACAATTACAATAGCCATGCAAGAACACAGGAAAATTGTATTGTTTGAACTTGGAGTTCTCAGTGGGTCTCTCACTCGATTCTTGCTGTGTCAAAGTCATCCTTCTTGTTGGTGGCTATCGTCATGGAACCATTTTATTATACCAGTGTGTCCGTAACGTAAAGAGAAGTGGTTGGGAAGTCGAACTCGCTTCTGGTACACGATTTGATATACTTTTTCCAAAGGCCGACTGACGATTTGGTGTGTGGCTAAACGTACAATCTTGTGAGATTGGTAGGAGTTCACTTTAAAATCTCGATCTTCTGCAGACTGCAACGCTTCTTTCAGTACCCCAAAGTTCAGCACTTGACTGGTGTGATATTTGAGAGTCAATCTTTTCACTTTACACTCCGTGTGCATTTCTTCTTGTTGGTATTCGTAACCGTAATTTTTAGGACTGTCACTAGCAAAACTTAGAATCTTGTCGTCGGGGTGCTCGTCCATCCAGGCTCCTAAAAGGTCTCCCTCGATGACAGGGTGACGTTGACCCAGTCGATCGATGTAGATGCCACTGTCCATGTCAAAGTACAGCTCACGATCTCCTAACAGTTCTAAAGCTTCGTACAATTTTAAGAGAGCATGGGCTGTCACGTAAGCCGCAATGATGACATTTCAAAATTCGTCAGCTTCTACAAAGTCCAGTTCTTCGTAATTGACTAAGATCAAGTCCTCACAAAGGACGTCCACGTGTTTCATGGTTTTAGTTTTGTCGTGAATCATCTGGACGAAGCGGGACGGATCGGACAAATAATCCGTCTTGGGTAAAAACGGTGGTTGTGCCTTTTTACCCCACAAGCAATTCAACATCGCTTTGGTAAACTATCGCCTTCCTTCGTTTTTCTCGATGTCGTCTAAAGTGGTGCATTCCTGCTACAAGTATTTCTCTTTGATTTTCTTTTGGATTTGTGGGGTCTGGCACCAGGAACGAAAGCCACTGACTTCTTGTTTCCGTTTAAAAAAGGCATCTATGTAGTATGCAAACATGCGTTTTTGAGTCTCGTCACCCTAGTGGTATCCCAGGTCTGGAGCTTTAAACAATTCCACGCTGACCCACGTTCCCGTCAAGGCGCGTTCTACCTGGGTGTGCTGACAATGTTGGTCTTGGTTGCACGTTTCGGCAAAAGTATGACAAAAGGGAAACATCAGTTTTCCTTGGCAATGGTGAGGTAAGACGGGATGATGCAAGTCCATGGGGGTCACGAATTTACATTTACTCAATCCTTCGTATTGTCGAATGTTTTCAAGGCCTATGAGTTCCGACAGCAATTGTGGGTGACTTGTGGTAAAGTGACGATATTTGCACCTGTAAGGATACAGCGAACACACGTCCAAGTATCTGATTTCTTTTTCTTTCTCCTCGTCGGCGTAGTACAGCAAACAGGTGGCATTCGTCCATCCTCAGTGCAAACTGTCCCGCGGGTTCAGAGGGTCCACCAGCTTGTAACTTTCCAGGATGGGTTTAAACTCGGGATCGGTTTTCAAACGGTGATCGTACTCGTGTTTCCACCATGTGCTATCCTTGCTGTTCTAACTTCAAGCGCCGCTGACATGTGGCCTCGTACAAGTCTTCCATGGTCCGTTGTAAAAACCTATTTTTAGTGTCACGTTGAGGGTAGCAGATGGGACATCCGTGAAATAAGCAACCGTTAAACTCGTACACGATCTTGGGGTTTTCTAAGTCCCAGTCATCAACCGAATATGTTCCGATGGTCTTTTCGAGTCCTCCGTTTCGGGCGTGTTTGATCCAGTTCTCTTCCTTGTCGTACAAGTAATGTAGCCAGCGTAGGGCTCTGACCAGGCATTGACGTTTGACAAAGTGCATCATTTGAGGGCGTATGACAGCTAGGGTGTTTTCGGGCATGAATCGTTTTGCGGTACACTAAGGAACAAGCTTTGGCAATGGTGCCGGATTTCTTCAAAGGATCGATCCCTCCGTGTTCCATGAACAGTTATCGAAATTTTCCACAGCATCGCCAAAACAATGTCCACGTCGGAACGACAATACTTTAACATTTCTTCCTGAAAGTCGAAGGGGTCCGAGGCGTGAGAGTAGTACCAAGCGTAGAAAGCTTCTCGTTGTTCGGTGCGCATGTTGTCGGGGTCGTAGTAGTGAGCATCAGGCAGGTGGAGTAGAAAGGAGTGTTGATTGGCTTCGGTATTGAAAAAGTTCAGAAATAAACTTTGGCCATTTCTGTCATTCCAAACGTTTTAGGCATTGGACTCAATGGCATGACCAAGTAACTTATTGAATCTTTAAACGCACTTGCACGAAAATGATTTTGGCTCCGTACAAAGTGACTTTAGGACGTTCGGTGCTTTCTTCCGTATTGTATCTGAGAAGAAATTGGCCATCGTATCCCAATAAATTGTGAGCCATCACCGTGGCATATGAATGGCAATCTCTGTATCGTTCGATGTCTCTTTGCTCCACGTCTCGTCGATGGGGTTTAAGATCCATTGGGCAAAATCGGTCAGCCTGTTTTCGTCCTCGAAAGATTTTTTTTTCACGTCCTCCAGGAATCTTGCTACAGTGGGGGCAATGACTAAAGATAGGTTCTTGGATGCACTTCTCGAACGTTCGATGAGTTACGCAGAATGCATGCATTCGAAATCGAAAAGGATGAAATTTACTTTATTCTGGTCATCTTCTTCTTCATGTTTGGAATGGTATTTTTGAATGTAGCATTCGTGTTGCAAGTCCACGATTTGGCGACAAATGTGACATCGTTTCTTTCCTGAACATTAGTGTACCTTGGCAATATTGGTACGCATAACTTGTCCACTTTTCCGCTGTGAACCTTGCGTCTTCAAATGTTGTTGGTAACAGGCTGGGCTGACAAAAGTGCGCTAACAAGTTGGGCAATGCACTCGTTGTTGTCCTTCGCCATGGCAGGGTTTAGAGGCCAAACATCCCTCACATTTCAATCCACAGTGCTTGTGTTGCTCTCGATTGTTATCGCCATAGTCACATTTCTCACAATAATAACTGTATCCCAGGAATCCGGTGATACTGGTAATGACATCGAAATGTTTATCGTGATGAAAGAATGTATTTTACGTCTTTGAAATTTTTGCCTCCAAACAACAGATGTCCGGGCACTTCTTGAGTTTGTACTTTCAAGGTGTTCCGAGGAGCTAAGACGTCTTGAAATTTTTGAATTTCAGGAATGCCACAGGGTTCGTCTTTGGATATCCCAGATTGCTGTCACAGGAATTCTGCTTCTTTTTGTTGTTTGTCTTGGGTCGATTTTTGAATAGTTTACCAGGCTCTGTTCCATTCTGCTGTGTCGTTCTTTTCGGCATACGCTCGTCCCACCACGATGGCCCTGGCTAAACACATCTTGTCTTGAGGGTTCTTAATTCGGACGAGACTCCTTTTGGTGCTACGAATGTCGTCCACCAATAACACCTTTTTGCGCTCGGTCCCTTGGGGAAGAGAAACGTGGGTCATGTACAGTGCCGTCTTTCCATCGGTGATGTGAAACTTGTCGTTGGATTGCTGAACGTGTTGAATCTTGTCGATGACTTTGGAAGTGTTCAGTTCTGATGGTCTACTAAACTCGATCCAAACCGGGGACTTCAGACTGTCGTGATAAATGGAAAGTGTCAAGCGATCGTCTTCTTTGGCTTGACATTGCCGTTTCAGTGCGGTTTACAAAGATCCCATACATCGGTGATGAACTCTTCTGCATTCTTCAGCGGTACGTCGGACTTGAAATCTTTAAACTTCACCTTGTACGTGTAGGCTGTGGTTCTAAATTTTCTAGAGGAGCGTTTAGTTATCTCTCGAATGTGGTAGTACTTTTCAGGATTTACTGGTTGTGGACTTTGGTTTGGTGAAGACTCTCTGGGCCTGGATTCTAGTTCAGTCATGTCATCTTCAAAATCGCTGGCATGAATTTGAGCCAAGAGTTCAGCTACTGTGCGAGGCGATAGGTCACGTTTCTGCCCTTTACTTTCTTCTCAGTTCTTAACGAGATGATGCGATCGTTTCATCTTCAGTGCCAAAAGTCAAATGACTACATGTTAAACTCTACGGCCCCCTATATATTAATGTAAGGTTAGTGTCTTGCCTATATAAAGGGCCAGTGTCTTCCCTCCAAGTATTCATTTCACTCTCAATCCTAGCAGAAAGATGGAAGAGCCAATACAAATCGAACTTCTGATCAAAGCTTTGCGAGGTGTCATAAGAAGGCTTTCTTCAGATACGCTGACAGACTACTCCCCCTCCTTTCGAGATAGAAGTCAAGATACTTGCTATATCTGCCAGAAGAAAGGGCATTGGTCTTTAGAATGTCCAGACCGTCAACAAAGCAAGACAAGTGTCAAAAGATACAAAGGTCAAGATACATGTTATCATTGTCAAGAAAAAGGACATTGATCTTCAGGCATCTCTAAGAAACAACAGGAGTAGGAGGAAGAGAGAGAGGTTCTGAACAGGAAGAAGAGGTACCCTCCAAACGGAAGAACCCAGACACGTTAAGACAGAGAAGAAAGGGAAGAAAAGAAGACGAAAAGAAAGTGAGGAAGAAGAGGAGGAGGAAAAACCTGTGACACTGAAGAAAATCAAAAAGAAGGAGTGAGTAAAAAGACAAAGAAGAAGAAGAATAATGAACTTTTAAAAGTGATGCGTTGTGACATTGGATTGTACATTTTTGTACCAGAATATAACAGAAAGAAAACGTGTCTCTTGGTTTTGATTTTTTAGAATAAAGACCCCACACACACACACACACACACACTCAGACACACACACACACACACACACACACACACACACACACACACACACACACACACACACACACACACACACACACGTCCTACATGGGGCAAAAAGGGATTTTGAGTTTTAATTGATTTTGGCAAAATGAATGCTATCTCTTTTCGAGAGAAGTGGGTGGCCCTGAAGAGGACTGTCGGGTGTTTGTTTTTCAAAACAGCAAACTCAGGAGCGGGAAATAATGAGCTTTAACAGCCTTATCCCTTTGCCACGGCCAAAGCCTACTTCTGGACCTGCTACTGTCGATGATTTGGTAGAAATCACTAGATTTGGTATCTCAGATGTAGCATGTATGTGTACATTGTTGGACTGTATGGTTCACGAAGGTCTTTTTCTCTTGGGTCGTAATATAGAAGCCTGATACATCTGTTTCAGACTCCTTAACTCTGCCAAAATGTGTAAGAGTACCGTCACCGTTTGACTTTCACTATCCTCCTTCTCTCCTAGACATTGCTTCTTCTCTGCTTCTTATTTCTGTCGTTTTTTTTCTCGCCTATTCTTCTTCTCGCTGTTGCTGTTGAAGGAGAAAGGCTTGTTCTGCTTCTTTCTGCAAAAATTTCTCCAGTTCTTCCTTCTGTCTCTGTTTAAAATCCTCGACGTGTGGTAAGGATGGAAAAGGTGGCGAAGGCGCTGGTACTGGAACAAATTCTTGTGAAGAAGAGAGAAAATCCACTAATCCCAATTAAAATCGGTCTTTTCTGGAAGTAGGACCGTGTTTTTTGTGGTAGCCGATGATATGCCATCACTTCTCGTCTCCACGTCTTCTTAGTTTCCATCATGTTCTAACTCTGTCGCATAAATGCACTGCGCACAGACGCTAGCGCACCTATATAGGGAATGTGACGTCACAGGTAGCTCTCTTCGGATTCGAAGACAAACTCAGCACTGTGACTGAATTTTGTAACGCGTGTTTGTATTGGTGAAATAACTCAATCCGTTTCGATCCATTCTTCCACTATAAATAACCGCGGTTCACTTCATTCCCTTCATCTGTTCTCGTCACAAGATGTGGACTAACGTAGAATCGTCTATCCTCATATCGTCGATGCTGTTCCACCCGGACTATCCCATGTATGTCAAATCATCATGGGTTATCACTCAGATGACTGATACAGCCCTTTGGAAACGAGGATCTATGTGGAGAGACAAGGCTGTCTGAAGAGAGTCTTAATCTACGGCCCAGATGTCAGACGAAGTTTGAGGAAGCGAAGAAGGTCCGTCCGATGCCCTGTATGTTAACTGAATGGTGATAACAAAAAAAAACCAAAGGCCCTTTTCAGGGCCCCTCCTATGTCTCGAAAAGATTTGCTCTCTTGCCATATTTGTGTCTTTGTTTATTTGTTTGTCTGTTTCTATCCAGTGATATGTCCCGCCCGGCCAGGCGATGTTTGTGTTTTTTTATTGTATGAACGGTACGGGTTCCAGCCCAGCCACACGTTATATAAAGTTATATATCCCGCCCAGCCAAGCGTTATAGCTTTTTATTTTCCGCTGTCAATTTTTGGCCCGACTGAGGTCAGCCACTTGCAGCATTGTTGCCAATGTCCAGTACCGTGACGTCACCCCACCTGTTCCATTCCTGCTGTCCCTATACAGGCTCAACTTTCCCTCGTCGTTATACAGGCCCAATATTCCCCATGTTAAATTCCCATTGTCGGTAAACGTGCCCAGGGGGTTTTGTCCGTGTATTTGCCCTTGTCCGTAATGTGTTCCATATCACTACTCTTGAGGATGATAAATTACTATCTGAGAGTCAAGCTGGATTTAGGAATGGCCATTCTACAATCGATTCAAGCTGGATTCATGAATGGCCATTCCACAATCGACAATATCTTTCTTTTGTACTACGTTATTTATTATACTTTACAAAAGAAATGTTTTACTTTTGATGATTTCGAAAGTGTCTTCATAATTTATGGAGAGTTGAATTATGGCATAAATCTGACTGTTTGTTTCAGAGGAAAGTGAAATAGTGTAAGATTCAGTACTTATAATGATATCAAATCACGTGTCTGTGTAAGTAATGAATTTTCCAGCTTATTTTTAACTGCAAAAGGTGTAAGAGAATGGGAAAATTCACCTCTATTAATGTTATATTTATTCTTAAATGACCTAGAAAAAATGTATGACAAAGGGAACATTTATCTCTAGCATTGTTCTCCTTATTCTTAAACGGCTTAAAATTAGTTTTATTTGTAAAAAGGCATTGATGTTACGTTGAAGCCCTCAAACATACTGACTCTGTAAAGATGCTAAATACAACATACCTTTAATACACGGACGACACAATATTTGAAGCAGAAATTCCTGCTGGCTCGCAGTGTACCCTTGATATGTTCAGTTAGATCTACGATAACTGGAAACTTATTATCAATACAGAGAAAAAATATTGTATTTGGTTAAGAAAAAAATGAGACATACAAATTTAAGATTAAAATGCCTATATTGATGTTGTTTATGAATAGAAATATTTACTTAGGCCTTATATTTCACAAGAATGTAAAGTTCATCGATGTCCTGAAATATATAGTATCAATGGCTATTGAAGGTATGCATTTATTTGAAATGCGTATATACAATTTAGATTTGTCTATTGATTGTGGCTAAAACTATTCAGTCAGATCATTCTTCTGATTTTAACACATGCTAGTGAAATTTGAGGATTTTTAAGATCAAATAGAGTTGAAAAAATCATCTTTCGTTCTTTAGAATTATACTGAATATCAGAAATGTACCCCTCTATAAATGCTATGCAGTGCACTTGGTCGGTTGCAGTTACTTATTAATATTAGAAGTAGCATGATAAAATATTGGGTCAGATTATTTAGTGCCCATGAAGAAAATATGTCTTATCATATGTATTCTCTAGTATGCAAACATTGTTATGTTCATTCTTATGGAAATTAGCGGATAATAAAAGCAAAATCTATATTAGACGAATTTGGGTTAAGTTACCTATGGAGAAATCAAAGTTTTGTGTCAGCTAAATGGTTAACAAAAGTTCTATAACTATAACTAAAAGATCAATACAGATATGTTGGGCACTCAACACCAATACGTTATGTAAATGTCTTAAATAAAGGTTATTTAAAACTAATTTGGACTTAGAAAAAGGGACCTATCTCTCAATTCCAAAAGATATAACTAAACAATCAATTAAGTGTGGAACTGTACATCATAGATTTCCTGTTGATATTGGTAGATGAACCAATGTTTCCTATAACGAAAGACACGCTATGTCAGTCGCAAGAAATAGGTGATGGATATCACAGTCTTCATCGTGTTGTATTTTTTACATTCCAGGACTAACGTTTATAAATATACTTTATTAACAAATGCAAGTAATTAGTGCCAATATTACGTTTACACCCCTTTTTGCTTTTTTGGATCCTGATTAACGTCACAGCCTCTATCTCCCTTGACTTGTGCCGATTTGGCAAGCAAGCCACATACAATGTGCAACCCGTGGATCATCAATTAACGAAAGTGACCATAACACAAACACGTCCTTGAGGCTGCATGTGCTATCATTTACTACATGGTAGTGCTGTATCATTTGATACTCCGAAGTTATATATAAACCGGTACAGATATAATCAAACAAGCTCATTTAGCATGTTAAAAAATTCAGAGAGCTATAAGCTATTGTGATTTAATATAGCAATGTATTAATATTTTGGCGTGTTTAAAATTCAAGGGAAATTAATAGAAGCCATCAATTTGCACCAGTTAAAACAAAATCTGTTTTTCTAACATCGAAAAGTAACCGGATTATTTCCAATGATCACGCTGGCTATATCCGGTTGACCTAAATAGCTATTTCATGATTGTGTGCTTACCATTAAATGAGGCCGTGGATATGCATAATAATATTTAAAAATATTAGCAATTTCAAATTTTTCGCTATTATGAGATTATGGAAGTGGTCACACTAGTGTGTTTTTTCCAAAAATATCAACTTGAAATACGTAGTTTTTTATTGGCTATTTTAACACAGACAATGCCGTGAAAGCCAAACCGTGGTGCTATCAAACACAACATGGCTGGTTCGAGTCCAATTTTTCAATAAAAATACTATGGAGACTAACGAGTCTGAACTGGTAAAATATGAAAACTGAAAATGAATTTGATTATAGAATGTTCAGGTAAGAATATGTGGCACTCATATCTTTGAAAATTATCTGAAACTGATATGGACTGCACACATTAGCTTGACTGTAAAACCTCAAATGGAACAGCTTACAATTAGTCGCATGCCAAAAATTAAAAAAAAAAACAAGACAGTTTGGAAGGAGAACCTTCCTTTTTTTATTAAAGAATTAGTCTTTTATATAATGGCAAGATAAATCAAGTTGACACAATAAAACATTTTGAAGAAATTTATGGAGGTCTCTAAAAATAATGTGTTGCTTTTTGTTTCAATTTGTTGTTGATGTTGTTGTTGATGTTGTGTTTATTCAACAGGGTTTAATCATGCTTGTTGATCAACAGTGCAGCTGTGGGCGTCTGTTCCAGTTTTAAGACTGACTGTATGAAAAGCTTCAGACTTTTGTAGCTAACGACACATTTCTCTTTCTGTTACAGCGTGTATACTTGTTTTTGACAGGGATGGTTTCGTACTTTTTTGTAGTCCTTTGTCAACTTATTTCACAAAGGATATTAATTATTTCCGTCCAGATTATATTTTCCAGAGCTAATGAGTAGTCCTTGAAATAGTCGTTTAAATCTAAAGAAATCTTAATATACAATTTTTAAAACCAACCGGTATCATAGCCATCTGGCCGGTATCATAGCCATCTGTCAAGGTCTTCACTCCATGCACACCCTCACAGAAGCTGCACGGTCCAGGCATCGCACTTGCGGATCACTGATACTTTCAGAATCACAATAAGTAACAGTACATTTAGTTGCTGTGTGTATATATTTTAAAATTTTACAATTGAACTTTCTTCGGACATTATAGCATTAATATTACATATAAAATGTAACATAATAATTTGTGTTCTGTAATGCTTCTGGTGTATAAAAAAAAAAAAAAAAATTCAAAGGAATTTTTACGGATCTGTTTCTATCTGTGATTTATGCTAATTCGAGATGGCCACAATCTTGACATATTTCATACAAACATAGCGATTCCTTCCATCTCTAAGGTCATAAGGGCTGCCATATTCGAATACAATTAACATGTCAACATACTTTTTCTTCATGCTTCAATTCAAATTGTATTGTTACGGCTTCTGATTCCAGTTTTGGAGTATTTAACACTGACTTCGTAGCATAAAAGAAACATTTATTTTCTTTATATTTAACTGATACGAACTTTATTGCTCTGAACCTATTAAGGTAAATAGATCTACTAGCCTCCTTCCAGTGACAGATACCTATATATGTGTAATGTTAAATGATCCATATGTTATGTATATGTAATTTAATTACTTGTTTGTTAGTTTTAATTTATTTTTAATTTTATTTTATTCCATTACATGTTATTGTAGTGATACTTTTGTCTACTGGATTTGAATTTTTTTTAGAAATTCAATTCAGTTCTGTTTGACCTGATAAACAACCAGTAGTTGAAACACTGTATCTAATTGTTGACCTTGATTCAGAAATCAGTAAGGCTTTTAGTAAACAACTATTTTTATTTTTTTATTCATTCTAAGAGTAAGATTCATTTAGTGGAATCAAGGCCATACCTGGAGTACGTGAAAAATAACATGTGTTTATTGTTACAAACTTTTGGTTTTCCCAGTGGGATGAAATTTTGACCCCCATCCGGGAATCTGTTTTGCGTTTTAGTCGGGCTTATAACTCATGTTATCATAATAATTTGCCAGTTGTGTTTCTAAACCTTTGAAGCTCAAAGGTGTTTTGTTGTGACCAGTTTTAGTTGAATTTTTCTAGTTTTTGGAATTAGTAATTTATTTACCCTGGAAAATACTAGTGCTCATCAGAATTCTTGGACAAAGGCATTTATCGAAATTTATTCAGAAATTCTAAATTGGAATATTATCTTTTTGTGATTCAACATGGAGCTGTTGACACGACAATACTGTGAAGGTTACGGCATACGTCATCGCCTTCCATCTTGGAATTTCATCGGGATTCGAACTGTGATTCATTTAGGACTTTTCATTGATAGGACTTTTATTTCTTTTATTCTTGAATTAATTTTGGATTTGATTCGTAAACCGTAAGTCCTTTATCTTATTTTTAACTTGTTTTTCTAGGGAAATAAATTAATTTGTTAAATTTTACAAAGCTTGCTGTCTTCACCCGTCTCTTGTTACTTTTGTACGAGCCTAGACACGTAACACATATATGTGTAATGTTAAATGTTCTATATATTTGTAGTGTGAAATGTTCTTTATATGTGTAATGTTAAATTTTCTATATATGTGTAATGTTAAATGTTCTATGCATGTGTAATGTTAAATGTTCTATCCTAGCACACTTTGCTTTGGCTTATCTTCTATCTAAATCTAGTATGCAAAATGTCGAGAAAAGTTCGATGACATTATCAATTTCGACTCTAGTTAACTGTTTTCGAGGATTTTTTTTTCCTACGGTACAAATATATACTCAACCTCCTGTCTCTACTTTGTGGGTTTCTTCATAAGTCTAATCATTAAGCCTATGTGTACTTCTACGAGAAAACTTGTACGAGTTTTCTACTGGTGATCTTCAAACATTGTTCAGTGTCATTGAAAAATTCATACAAATCTTGATTGTTACCGACTCAAAATCTGTATTGGTTTAAATTGTTATTAAATGAATCCCCAAGTCTCTTAGCGATAGATTATCTTTATATTATGTTGATTCATAAGTTTTAATTCTTTAATAGTGTGCATACCTATTAACTTTGGTTGCAATTTGTTCTCACTTACTTTCGTGTTGGTATATCCAATATCGAAATGTATATTTTCCTTTATTTAAGTAGGTACACTTGAATATTTAAATTTTTTGCACATATAGTTTGACCTTTATCACTAAAACTAGCAATATGCCCAGCTATGTCTCTGTCAATGTTTCTTTATGCGGTAGTTAAGTTGAAACAGATTGCAACAAATATTTATTTACGCTCCGCTGTGGGACTTTTTGCTCCGTAAATTAAGATTTTGTTTAGATCTTTCCACAGGTAAGTGCACTGCATACACATAGTGATTGTGTCACATACCTCTTATGCGTACGCCGCACAATGCCAAATGCCTCAATTTTTGGATGCCTGTTTAATTTTACATGCGGCATCCTAGTGAGCGTATTACGTATAAATATTAACTGTCACGCGGCTTTTGCATTTTGTGTCACATTTTAATCCATTTTATTGGCAGAGATTGATTTCTTTTATTAATATTTCTTTTTGAGAGCGCAGTCTATTTGATCTGATTTTAAATATGCAGCGACTGCTTCAGCCAATGAGGTGGTTCTCAATAATAACGAGAACTATTCATCTCCAGCAAGAACCGAATGGCAGACCTTTGAATGTGTATTCGAGCGCTATTCGCATTGACAAAGAGGGTCAGTTAAAAACACACTGTAAAGTCGTTTATATGATCTATATATTTCTGCTCCGTTAAGCATCTATTACTGTGACCTAGTCTTAATACGCCAGTGCATATTGATTTTCCTCTAGTGTTCTCATATATGGTTGTAGGAGTATGCTGATTAGTTCGTTGTTATCATTTAATTGTGACATGGTTTCATGATGTACAGCAAAGACACATGTTCTTAAAACCACCTATGAAGACAATTTCCTCTGAAAACAACAGAGAACATTACTTTAAGAAACCCTTGTTCAATTTTGTTAAGGCAGAATATATTCATTAGGTGACCCCCTGACGTAAACTAGATCCTTTGCACTCACCTGCATGTATAAAAGGTGAAAAATGGAGGTAGCATCAACGGTGGCTCGGTGGCTAGTGCGCCAGACACGAGAGCAAAAGGGTACCAATCCTTCTATCGAACCAGCACGGGTCTGCTACTACTGTGGGTCCTTTGGCAAGACAAGTTACTTCGTTTGTATAGGAACTAAAATGACCCACGTGTGTATTACTGTGACTTAAAACACTAAAACCAAACCGAAGACAGCTCTATAGTCAGATTTCGTTTCCATAACTAGGCGAATAAATTGCAAATTACAGATGGATATAGTTATCGTATATTCAGGATAAGACAAGTTGGATAAAGCTTCAAAATTATTCCTCTTGTGTGAAAGGGCGATTTATAAGACTGCATCTTTGGTATGTGTATCAATTCAGCAGGTATGCCGTAAATACTTAGCCACCCGACTAGAGTATTTAACGTATCAGACTGGTAAATTTAACTATACCTTGAATGGATTAGTATATATCAGACTGGTACATTAAACTGTACCTTGAATGGATTGGTATACGTCAGACTGGTACATTTAACTATATCTTGAATGGATTTGTATACATCAGACTGGTACATTTAACTGTACCTTGAATGGATTTGTATTCATCAGACTGGTACATTTAACTGTACCTTGAATGGATTTGTATACATCAGACTGTAGTTTCTTTCACTAGATGAAGGCATACAGAACTGGAACTACATTAATTTAAGAAACGATGTTCGCACTGTCACTGGATTATAATCATGCAATCGTATATAATACATATTTAGTTCACCAGTATAATGAAAACGGATGCAAATAGTTTATGTATCTTTAAATCTGCCAGTTATCAGAAAAGGAAATCGCGTATATGAGAGTATGTAAATTAAGCACACAGTGTACTGGCCTCCATCCGGGCCTTCTGGGTAATCCTATATTCTCCTCCCATTGACACGACAAAAAATGTTTAAATTGTGCCAAAGATCTCCAATAAACAGACATAAAGGTCTAGATAAATCGCTGTGCTACATTTATTATAAAGGTCTAGATAAATCGCCGTGCTACATTTATTATAAAGGTCTGGTTACATCGCTGTGCTGCATTTATTATAAAGGGCTAGATACATCGCTGTGCTACACTTATTTCTCGTAGAGCGAGTGCTAGATTCAACCTAGAGGTTTGAATGATATACACAGTGCGCAAAGCACTCAAACTATATTACTATGATTGATGCAAACGATACACTAGCAATTTGATACAACTCTGTGTGTGTGTGTGTGTGTGTGTGTGTGTGTGTGTGTGTGTTATTCTGCAGTTCTGAACGGGTGAAGGCGTTTCTTACTACTGTCATTCCATAGGTTGGTCATTAAACCAAGCAAGAAAGGGTAAATCGTTTCATCGTAAATTGGTCTTACTGGCATGGAAATCTTTATAGTGTGGGTTTGAGCCAATTCATTTCTCATAACGGTTATTGTATCATTGATATTTGGGTAAAATATTTATCTAATATATCATATTAACAACACAGGTTTTGCTACAGCAGAAGTAACTCTAAATATTATGAATTTGTCCCATATATATATATATATATATATATATATATATATATATATATATATATATATATATATATATATATATGTATATATATACTCCCTAACAGGGGAGGAAGGGACACTACAGGTAGTGGAATGACCAAAATAATTCCATTTCACGCAATGATTAAACGGCACAGACCGCACCCCACCCCACCTCCAAAAATGGAACAAAATCTCCGTTTCTCACGGGATTACACGTATCCGTTGTCCTTTTTGCCTACGTGTGTGCGTTTGCAATGTAAATGTCTGTATCTGGTACTTCATGTTTACTCTTATTTCTGTGTGTGTGTGTTACCCTAAGCCTACTGATGGAGTAATTTAAAATTAAAAAAAAAAAAATTAACAAAACAGACTCATACCAGGGATCATTAAGGTTCACTAGTTACTTTGGTAACTACTTATTTATATCGTGGTTGAGACCAGTCCAAATTAACTAGTTATGACACTCCTGGCTGATAATACATTAGTAATAAGATGTGATTTGACCGTTACTTAGCGTTGAGGCAGTATTTATGATTAAAAATAAGACAAACCAAAGGATGAATTGTCAGACCATTTTAAATGTATTTTTCTCTGTTTAACATGCGTCTAAGAACACAGTATTATCAAGATGTTGTCTATTTCTATCTTTACCAATAACACGTTTACTATGACATTTACATCTGTATCGAGAAAAAAAAATGGTAATATAGTTATAAATAATCTCGTCCATTAGTTGACATCATTATTCATTCCATGCACAGCTACCTGAAATAAATAAATAAATCATACTATATTTTGTTATTCATTATATCATGAGTTTTATAAGAAATGCATCAATTTGTACCCTTTGAACTAATTCCTCTCATCAAGGTGTTTATTGTTGTGTAAATGATTGCTCTTCTCCATTCCAACCACTTCAAACAGCAATCAACATAGTTGCCACTCGTGATGTGTCTATACAGATCACGAGACAAAATATGTCGATAAAAATGCATTGTATTAAGTAATGTATGCATTATTTTTGTGGTTTACTAGGAAAGGCCAAAAGTATTTCAGCTGTAGCTTTTTATTATTATGACTGGACATCACTTTGAAACATTATATTTTTATTGGCTATTTGTTATATTTTTCAGAAAATTAGCTTGAACTCTGTATTATAATGAAAGAAACTTATTCATAACCGAGCACGCACATAGTGATGTTTACATGCCTATTACGGTATCATTCACTTAAGCAGTTAGACCTTTTCTGATATCTATCCTTGGTGCGTGCTCAGTAAGGGGTGACCACGTGGGGTGTCACTGCAATCTCCCCTACTAAGTCTGCATATAACAGCCCCTGCACGAACTGTCACTATGCAAAATAGTAAATGGACGAGGAAGGACTATCTACGTGTAAATTTTGATATATTCTTCACACTGTGTACGGGTTAAATGATAAATTATTTCTGTAAATGATCGAGTTTTAGATACCATTTTACACCGTAAAATGAAAATAAATGAATGAAACTGTTAGTTTAAGATAATATTGATTATGCATGAGTTAACAAGGCCTTCAAAGGAGTGAAAAAAATCGAATCAACAAGTAATTTTGTTTATAGTCGGTACCTACCAAACAATATTAAAGACAAGCTCTTTTTTCCTTTAATACTGACGACAAACCCTTGTATGCTTTAATATCGACTACAAATTATTATGTTCTCTAACACCAACTACAAGCTCGTGTGTGCTTTAATACCGACTACTAACTTTCATGTTCTTTGGTACCGACTACAAGCTCCGAATTGCTTTAATGCCTACTACAAACTCCTTATTGCTTTAATGCCTATTACAAGCTCCTTATTGCTTTAATACTGACTACAAGCTTCTAACTGCTTTAATGCCGACTAAAAGTGCTTACGTGCTTTAGTACCTACTACAAGCTTGTATGTGATTTAATACCGACTACAAGCTTGTATGTGATTTAATACCGACTACAAGCTTGTATGTGATTTAATACCGACTACAAGCTTGTATGTGATTTAATACCGACTACAGGCTTGTATGTGATTTAATACCGACTATAGAACACGAATTAGACTAAACTTACAAGAATACAAATTTCGAACAGCACAACTAACGTATTCACAATACACGTTGCAAATTACAATTTAGCTACACATTTCACTCTATCCAACAACAATCATGTACATACATACATACATACATACATACATACATACATACATACATACATGCATACATACATGCATACATACATACATAATACATATGCATGACCATATATAGATATAATAAAAATTTTCAAGACAACAAAAAACAGCCAAAGAAAGAAAGCTAAAAACTAGGAAACAAAGTTTCATCAAAACCATAGTAATTTAACAGATCAGCAAACAGGAAAGATAAATGGATGGAAAGGGTCACAGTTGTAATAAGGTTGAAACAATATAAAGGGTTGGATAGGGTATCAATTCTAATAAGGGTGAGGCGAGAGTAAAGGATGGAAAACAAACCTGAAATATATCGAGATATACATACATTTATGCAGGAGAGTTAGATTCTTCTGATCGTAATTCGTATATAGCGATTTCAATTTGCGTTAAATAAACCTTTCTTTAGAAAAATCAATATCTGATTTATTACACACTGACTGGTCTTCAAACCTGTTTGATCGGTCTGAGGCTATCGTATTAGAATTTCTGTTTGACGAAACCCGACTGTTGCTCGTTTCTCATTATTCAAGGAATAACTCAGAAAATTAGTAAATAAATCTATTCTGATTGCACGAATATGAAAAGGCAAAAGAAATTTACAATCCTGTTTTTTCAATTTTTGTTTAGCAATGATCTTAATGTCTGAATAAAACATTTGGTTGAGTGAAGTGTAATGGTCATTAAAAGATGTTAGCATTTGTTTACTGATTTTGATATTATAACATATATAAGTTATTACACGGGTTACATTTGGTTTTAATTATTTCAAAGTGTCATGTATCTGCCATCCACAGTGTAGTACAAATTCATACATTTTCGCACTAAAACATGTGTTATTTACCTTCTTATCTTCCTGTGGTTTTTGAAAGAGGAAATAAGACAAATTAATCAATACACTACAGAGGTGAGTTATAAAAAAAAGACAAATGATTTAAAAATATTTTATTTGCTAAATTAAAAAAACGGGGCCAGACTACAATTTCTTACAAAAGTTTATAAGCCCTTCCCCATACGGACAGAGTCATACAAATTAATCAAACATGACAAGCGGCAGACGTAAAAAAAATAACAACAACAAATTAGGTACACTGACAGTCAAATAATAAAGCTTCGAAAAAATGAAAAAAAGAGGAAATATATCCATGGTAAGTAAATAATGATGTTACCAAACTAAGACTGGAATTGCACTTAGTATGTAATGACCTAAGTCACTATTAATCTGAAGTA
Organism: Megalonaias nervosa; assembly: GCA_016617855.1. Classification (NCBI taxonomy): domain Eukaryota; kingdom Metazoa; phylum Mollusca; class Bivalvia; order Unionida; family Unionidae; genus Megalonaias; species Megalonaias nervosa. The sequence goes on along the minus strand of JAECUM010010999.1, from coordinate 20,481 downwards.
CAATGGTATTAATAATAGCCTTTATATTTAAAATCAAACATCAATTAAAATGCTCACTATCCTTAATGTACTTTTTAAACAACTTAAAGATATTCAAATTTCGCACAGTTGGCGAGTTATTATAAAAAGAATTCAATGCAAATACAACAGTGACGAGTTATAAAAAAAGAAAAATCAAATGAATATGTTAGGACTCTGTGGTATTAAACTAAGTAACATGAAAAAAAAAATTGAATACAGTATTCAACCTGTAAAAATAACATGTAAGAGGAATACTCTTATTGGGTTTGGGTTTCATTATTGATCATAGATATGGAGTTTCCACCTATGAAAATATGTGGAACAAATTCTTACAATATATTATTAAGTGTGGAAAAATCTAACTTGAACGTTCTCTGAGGTAAACTGTTGAGATACCCACTGTGGGAAATTAGCAAACGTTTGAACACGAACATTGATAAATAAAGTTAGCATCATCTTTAGAACTTCAATTTTCACCTTTTTATTGAGAGAATTAAATGATATGTTCAATTTTACTAAGCGTGTTGGTTTTGTTTTTTCCTTTAATTGACTTAAGGCCACTGGGTCGTACCAGAAAATTGGGGGCTCGATTTAAAAATGAATGTCTTTAAAATATTTCACAGAAATAAACAAGTGTCTTTGAAATTTAAAATTACTTTGTTTCTGAATTTTCGTTTACCCTGGAAAAGAATTTAATTGCGCACATTTAAGAAACCTTTAGCGAAACAAAAAATCATTTACAATGCCACCTAATTTCACAAACTTTGTTTCAAATCCTACCCAGGAAGGGTTACAGTCTTTGAAAAAGGACTAGTTATTTGTGCTTGTCACACATTATGATATTACGGACGTAGATGCATCTTTGGTGAAACAAGAAATAAAAAACTATTTTGGTCCAGTATTTGGCGGAACAGGATATTTTTGAATAAAAGTACCTTGGGTTTGATAAGTATGTCTTTATCTGGTTCAGATAGGAAATTAAACCAATTGCACTTAAACACCAGATGAAAACAGAGTTAAGAAACCTAAATCTCGAGAAGGAAATTATGGAAATCAAAATCAAAAAGATATGAAATAGAGAGAAATACAAAGGCAAAAAGAGGAAAAGGAGAAGGATAGGTAGATACAAAGAGAGAGAGAGAGAGAGAGAGAGAGAGAGAGAGAGAGAGAGAGAGAGAGAGAAGGGGTAATGCAGATGCAGAAAGAGAAAGAAGAAAGAGAAATGCAAATGCAGAAAGAACAAATGAAAATGTAATTTAAATAAAACAATTTAGAACTGAGAGGCGAAAGCACTCTTCCCTTTGTCACACAAGTTCAAGTTTTCATGTACCAGAAATATTACATTAGTACCAATTTTAATGAAAAATAAGTGGATCAATATTTTCCTCGTACACTAATTATGATGTAGTTAAGAAATGCATCTTGAAGGAGTATGGGCAGGTATATGAGGCATATCGACACAAGTTTAGACACTTTAAAATGAAATTGGAAGACCTATGTCGAGTTCTCAAGGGAAAAAAAAAGAACAACTAAATGATAGGTGTTGCTCAGCCAAGAAAGTTGATCAAGATTATAACCTCAGACAACTTATATTAAATAAATAGTTCAATAATTGCGTCCACTGTGACCTTAAGACCTGCCTTGATGAGGAAAAGATGAAAACTTTGGAAAATGCTGCTCGTACAGCTGATGATTATTGCTTGAATCACAAAGTTTCATTTATCAATAAGCCTTTCTCTCAGCAATTTTATTTTGGGAAAAAAATCATCTCAGTCTTATACCAGTACTTCCAAAATCACAATCTGGCACAACATTTTTGATTCAAACTTCTGATAAGACAGATCAGAAATCATTGTTTCTTCCTACGTGCACTTGTTACAAAAAGAAGGGTCGCCGCGTTATTTCGGATTCTTATAGGTTGAAAAGTAAGCAACGGAATAAAAGACAAAACTATTCCAAATGCTTTTATTTCTAAGAGTTTAAGATCATAGTCATGTATTGAATGTTATACATTGTTGGGTCAAACAATCTCCAGTTTTATTTTATTATGGAGAGTTAAGAACCATTCATGGCGAATGGTTCTGTATCACTTGACGGTGATTCTGCCAAGCATATACCTATTAAAATTTTAAGGGACACAACAACTTCTTTTATTATCAGGTACTGTGACTTTGTCTGAAAAGTATTCTCCTTTGTTAATGTTCCTCTCCAATGTGTAAATTTGTCATCAGACTTAGTCTCAGGACCCGCGACAGCCGGAATATTGTCATCTTTACCAATTGGGGGTATTTATTTATTTCCAGGCAATGACCTAAATGGAGATATGGTTGTGATTAATTCATTTGTTACTGCGAAGCCTCCCTTTGATAGAAACGTCCATCCTATTGAAAATGAAACCCTTGGTTTCTACACTACTTGTGCAGTTACTAGAGCTATGACAAAAATGAGCACTTGAGAAAGATATTGATGAGGAAATTATTCCTTCAGCTGACACATTTATTGTTCAGTCTTTTGATGGAGTCAACTTTGCTCCATGCATTGATCAATCAAGAGGTACTGATCTTTCATTCCACATTTACTATATTCTGAATCAGGCTGATAAACGACAATCACTCATTGTCAAATAGGAATAAGATCCTGAGTCTCCTGTTTGTTTTAGAGGGCTATAATGGTAACTGAAGCCACGCAAGTACCAGTTTAGATAATAATCGAAAACCGGTTGCTAGACAATAGTGGTGTGTGGTTGGATAGTACTCAAAAAGGAACGATGGATAATAGGTTGTGTCTTGGTTTGTAAAGGTCTGTATTGTTTTGTAGATACAAAAAATTCACATTATTGTGCCTGTTTCTCCCAATAAACTTTCGACCCATTTGCCTTTCACAATATTAAAATTGTCATTCCCCATATGTTTGTATCCCCATAAACTACATCGTCTCTACCATTCCCATGTTAAACCTATGAACACTTTTAACATAGGACTCCCCGTATGCCCCCCTCCCCCCAAGTAAAAGCATAAAATCTTTCCTATCTTCCTCTCTCAGTCTAATCAAACACACAAGCTTGAATCCCTGTGATGTATTCATCTGCATTACGCAAACATCCAAGCATAAATTACTGTAACATATTCATCTGCATTACACAAACACACATGCTTGAATTCCTATAATGTATTCATCAGCATTACGCAAACATCCAAGCTTGAATCCCTATAACGTATTTATCTGCATTATGCACGCAAACACCCAAGCTTGAATCCCTATAACGTATCCATCTGCATTACGCAAACACCCAAGCCTGAATCCCTATATCGTATTAACCTGCATTACGCAAACACCCAAGCTTGAATCCCTATAACGTATTCATCTGCATTACCCAAAAACTCAGGCCTGAATTAATATAACGTATTCATCTGCACTACGCAAACACCCACGGCCTGAATCACTGTAACTTATTCATCTGCATTAGGCAAACACCCAGGCCTGAACCCCAATAACGTATTCATCTGCACTACACAAACACCCAGGCCTGAAACCCTATAACGCAGTCATCTGCATTAAGCAAGTGTTGCTCATTAACTACGCTGAACTTTCTTCTTTACTGTGAGTATCGATCCTCGAGAATCCTAACGGAATACATTTAGAATTGTTTGTTTGCATGTTTAAGGTTGTTACCTGGACGGATAGTTATAACAGATTACATTACATCAATGACATCGTATACACGCTGCATGCTGCTACTAATTCATATACAGACTAATTGAACAACTCTAGTAAATGTTACGCGGCAGTCAGAGTCTCTGTAGGAAGCACGTACTGAGAAGAACGGAATAGAAATTTATTTACCGGAGGTCATAATTGACATACGAGGATGATGAGTGATGTGTTGAATTAATTTGGTGGTCTAAAACTGTCTTGTATATGACAAAATATCCTTTACCCGAAGAAATGTACTATTAAATTTGTCAAGCTGTCATTCAAATATTCAGTAAAACTGCATAAATTAATATTATGTCAGTAAACACTCCCAATTTTCCATTTATAAATAATGATAATTTTATGAGTAAACATATACAAAGTAGTCTTTCAGTGTACACTAACATCGGCATATACCTATTAGCACAGTTTATTTTAATGAAACGTAATTCTTGCAGCTAGCATGGATAAAATCACAAGGTTTTATTTGTACTGGAGAAACTACAAGTTTATATTTTTTTTAGAGACTGACGCCCATTTCATATTGTTTGACAAAGTATACATTAAAACGTCCTGCATACTGAATTTTAACTTCTAGACAAAGTATACCTTAAAACGTCCTGCTTACTGAATTTTAACTTCTAGACAAAGTATACCTTAAAACGTCCTGCTTACTGAATTTTAACTTCTAGACAAAGTATACCTTAAAACGTCCTGCATATTGAATTTTGACTTCTAGACAAAGTATACCTTAAAACGTCCTGCTTGCTGAATTTTAACTTCTAGACAAAGATCTCGTTTAATCAGTTAATTTAGAAAGAAAACCGCGCCTCTGGGGTTTTATTGGCAGTTTCATGAGATTTGACAACGTATATTTCATCTAAACAACAGCTAAAAGCCTCTGTCGCAGGACACGTATAAAATGTTGGGTTATAGGCCTAGCGGCCTCTTTTCCTAGCTGAACTTATATAATTCTTTGTGTTTTAGCGTTAGAGGATTAAAATAAGTTTATCTTTTAAAACTACATGATAGTGTGGTCATGGTGGAAATGGTGGTCACTGGTGTAATTATGTTACTGGAGCAAGGCTTAAATGTCAACACTTATCAACGTCAGTTCGTTTCCTACACATTGTGTCATTCAAGAAATAATGTCAAACGTCATAATGACGACGACTTAAAGATAAGAAAGTATATTTGATGGATGCTCACATTTAAGTAGTAAATTTCTGCAACTTCCAGACAAACTTCTTGAAGCGATTCTTGTAACCTATTACTAGGTATAGTCATGTTTAATTCTTGTCCAACATATTCTTTGAAATAACTAGCAAAATATATTTGCATTTGCAAATTAAAAAGGTTTCACTGCTCGCAATATTTTAAGTGCTTTTGCTAAATAGTACAAACAATAATTTGTTTTTATTTCAAAAAATTATTTATATTTATTTAGTTCTTTCAACGGTTAATAATTTTATACAAATTCAAATGAGAAGGAAAGGTACAAAATAAATCACCGCTCAGGTGACCTAATGGTTAGATCGTCCGTCTCGGATGCGGGAGGTCGCGGGTGCGAACCCCGGCCGAGTCATACCAAAGACTTATACAAATGGTACTAACAGCTGCCTCGCTAGGCTCTCAGCATTATGAGGTTAGTGTTAGGACTGGTCAGCCTGGTGTCAGGATAATGTGACTGGTGGGACATGATGCTATATGTCTGCAGCATGATACCCCGGTGCTAGACATCTCTATAAACTGCCACACTACAGACATCGTAGCAATATGACTAAAAAATTGTTAAAGCTATATTAAAAATCCAAATCACACACACACACACACACACACACACACACACACACACACACACACACACACACTACATCCTACCTTTGTGAAGAAAGATAGTTGTATAATTTTAGTCGGTGCGGATGCCTCTGGGTGAAGTATATTTCCAGCTGTTTTCAGTTGACATTAAACAAATATTTCATTTCTCAAATACAGAATTGATGCATAGTTATTTATTTTCAGAACAATTTTTTACAGACACAGAACAGAGATCCTATAGGATTAAATGATCATGGCTGGGTGTTTATCGATGTGTAAATTTTACCTAATCACTCATAAAGTAAATAAAGTCCGAAGGTCATTATATTAACTGTGTGAGTGATTAAGAAACAATTTATACATCGATAAGTATTCAACCATAATCAATTTAATCCTTGTGATTCCAATTTCCTTTCTTTCTGTCATCATATCAGCAGATTTCATTAACAAAGCGTTCACTTTTAGGTAGCTCAAAGTTTTCTTTCATTAGCCTCTTCACTGCGGTAGAATACATAGCCCCATCTTCGTTAGCCAAGGGCGGTTGATTTTTATTTAGTAATATAGGGTAGAGTGTCAGAGCGGGTCATGGTAGTTATGTAGTAATAATATAGGGTAGAGTGTCAGAGAGGGTCATGGCAGTTATCTAATCAGCATCTTAAGGTCATTTTATTTATTTGATGTTGTTTAAACCAGGTTATTTCTGTTTTTAATATTACGCTTGCTTATGGTACTTGCTGTTATAGCATTCGCTGTTCTTGCTTTCTGCACATTTCGATCCTTCAAAAGCAAACTCGTGTCCGTTTATAGTGAGATGCCATCACGTCAAATGACCCTGACCTTCAATGACAGCTGCTGGAACATGCTATCGAAATGCAATAATTTCTGAAGATTGGCTTGTAAAGCTGGCATATGCCTTTGTGGGATAAAGGAGTGAGTGTTTGAGTGAGGAAGGTCTGTGCAATTACATTGTTTTAACTTATAATGGACGATTTTAACCTGGGTTTGGAAATTTTGATCGGAAATCACAGGTGTGGGTGGATGGGGGCTTGTTCTTGTTCTTGTTATTAATATGGTGTAAGGTGTTGATGCAGATAAAACGTCACAAATGACCTGGAAACATGGAACCAAAAGTAGTCCGCAGAATGTATCGATGTATAAATTATTCCGGATCAGTATCACGTGACCAATCAAATTGTCGAAAACGCGGTCAAGTCATACAAATTGGAATTATTATTCTACAAATAACTGTACATATTTCACCTCAGTCGTGCGTATGATATTTTTAAACAGAAAGGGGTCAAACAGGTCTTGTTAGGTGTATGCTATTGCATTGATTATTGGATTGTCTCCGCATATCCACCAAAGTTATATTTCAACGCAGATATCGTTTAAACCTTCAGATTGGCTGAGGCTGGGACTCTCCTTCAGCTTGGTAGAGGCTGGAGCAGCACGAGATGGGACTGTGATGAAGGCAAAAACACTTGTGCAGCCATTAAATGAAATCAAGAAATGTAAATTATATATATATATATATATATATATATATATATATATATATATATATATATATATATATATATATATATATATATATATATATATATATATATATATATATCCCTTATCAGTTTTAAGCTCCAGATGACAGACAGAGTATTGAAAAAGTACAAATATGAAATATTTTGCAAATGTGTTCCGTGGGCACAATTAGAGCACTCGTGGTTAAGATCGTGTAATTAATTTGTGAAATACGATGCCAGATAAACAGCATAAGGTGTGTCTGTGTTCCAAATGGTCTGCCAAGCAGGTGTTAGAAAACGAAGAAAACACCCAGACAACTAAGTAAATATGTACTTTAATCACATTTAGTGCATGCTTATGCTAAACCTAAACAAAAATCGTGTCACCTTGAATCACCTCCTTTTAATATATTTTAATGCTGGCCATTGGTTTATCAATCGCACCAACAAAGAGAAAAAAATGATCAGACACAAATATTGTGATCTTCTAGAAACGTCAGCTATATAATTCTTATGCATTCTGAATCAGCCGGCCAAGTTAGGAGACGTCTGTCAAACATATACAGCTTGAATTGGACCAGGAATGTATGAAGGAACATCTACAAGATGAAGGCACCATATGTCCCTAAACAGGTCGGTTGATATCAATCATTCATTCAATCAATCAATCAATCAGTCAATCTAGTTTTCATTTTAAATTTCTATGCCGATTAAAGAAAAAATAAAATGAAAGCAGTCGATGACAAGTAGAACATGGAGAAATGTAAAAATTATTCCGTCAGTATATGGTATAGCATTGAATTTTATTCTTTATTTGCTATTGATGACTTTATTGATTGCAGGTGTTGCAAAGGTCGCTTCGATTTGGCAAATATTCCAAGATCGATTTTACTTTTGTGTACTATTGCGAATCCATTTCGCTAATTTTTACCTTAGCGAGTTATTTATTCATTCATGCATACACATTAGGAGCATGTAATGCCTCCTCAAACTGTAATAAGGTAACGCTTTCAACCGCAATTTTACGAACTTCAACTTTAGCAAGAATAGCACTTTCAGTGTTACGTAAACCACGCTGTGCAGTGTTATAAGAACGTCAAACATTGACTTATGGGTGATCTTGTCCTGGATGTAACGCGGAAAGGATGGCCCATACGAGGCAGTAGTCATCATTGTTTTTTTACATTGATGCACGCTTTGGTGGCTAGGATTTGTTTTGGTAGTGGTACGTACTTACTTCCACCTAGCGGTGTGAGTTTGGAAGTTTGAAACGACATAGAATTGACTCCGGCAAAGATCCAGGCTGATCCTGACTTTTGATAATCTTCGAGGTGACGCTGGATAAACGACTAGGCGATGTCAACGATGCGACTGAAATCGTCACTGCGATACACGATGAGCGATATGGCTCTGTCCTACACGTGGCTGTTCTTATGTTCCTTAACAAGATGAACGTTGAGGGCGACTCCAAGTTTGATGGCCGTGTGCGTGCATAATTCTGTCTCTACGGTAGGTGGTAGAATGCGCTGCTGAAGTTTTCTTCTATCGACTCCTCGCTGAAGGACATGGGAATGATCGTAAATAAATCCTTTGTCAGCGCTTCCATACGCTTTTTCAGTGCGTCGGGGTGGTGGAAGACGCGTGATCTTATCGCGTTGTGTTGAAGGGCTTTTGTATTGATTTTGGGATAGTTTTTCTCGATATCAGCTCGTCGCGATCGGCTCATGATTTCATGCTGAAGTAGAAGAAATTTGGAAGGCTCAGCTGTTTTCCCGTGAGCGCTTTGTATTTGTCTCGCAGTTGCTTCAAATACTGCTGGGTGGTGATGATCGCTCATGCCGCCAGTGCTTTGTACTCGTTGACGAGCTTGCGACGTGCAGGATGCTTTTTTTCTTCATCGCCTTGAGGTCTCCACTGACTCGTTCGATTAACACCTGCAGAGCGGCATTCGATCTGGGATAAGGTACGTGGACACCCTGTAACGATCAAACGATGCTCCTGAGTCGACGAGCAATATCATGCCGCCGGATAAAATCTTTCCCTTGATCTGCCATACGTGGATACTGGGCAAGATTCTAGTCTATCCTTGCGATCATAGAGATGCTATATAATATAGACCCGTATTTCATTTCTTTAATTGCTTGTTCATTTGTCATTTCTTTAATTGATTGTTATGTGGTAAAACTTTAATCTATTATATAGCACAATGCCTCTGTGTGGAACGCATAAGTGTGCGTAGTTACCTCGGGGCAGCAATGAAAAGTGCAACAAGTTATGCATGTGAGAGTACTACGCGCAGCACCACACTCTTAGGAATGGAACCCTGCTTGGGATGCCAGGAAGATGTTTAAGATCCAAGTGTGTCAGGTCTGCGGTGGATGAAACATTAGAGCGATTAAATATTACTACGAAAAAGCGATTAGTACCCAGAGACCCAAAAACCAATCAGGGTTGTTCAACGAATTTCTGACCAAGATTAAGCATGACACAGGAAACAGTGTTGCGGAAAGTGCATCCCGAGTTTAGTCGTTACGAAGCTAACACGGACGGAGAGGTGCGTAGCGTACGCACTAAATGTAGGCATGTAGTGAAGTTTAGCACTGCCGGTTGCTCCATCGTTCATGTGTTTGTCTATGGAGTGAGGGCTACGATGTACCGTCATCGTTTTGTGTTTGAAGCTCATAGGGGAGTGGTTCTCATCGGATATTTATTCATCTCAACGGAGATAAATTGGGTAATCGGCTGTGCAACTTAGAGACAAGACCTGATGGATAACCAAATAAAAAATAAAAAAATATTTAAGAAAATTATGTTCTTTTTATGCCTCGGTAGATCTGTATATCAACTTGAGGAGTTCTTCTCGATGCATCCAAGAGATGCAATGCTTGAAAAGGAGTTCTTTATCGTAAACGATGCTGAGCGTGCCATTGTCGTAGAGCTCTTTCTGCTGTGCCGCCGTGAGCAATACGAGATCGTTTCCTATTCCCACGACTTTAATGAGTGAGAGAGACACGGTGATATCTATGTTGAGATGGAACTCATTCAAGACGGCATCTTCGAGATCTTTTCTATTTTCCACGAGGATATAGGTGAGATATCGCGTTTGATCCACCACGCCGTCAGTCATCTCTACGTCCTCCATCTTTTCTAAGAAAACTTTAAGATCTTTTTAAGCGTTTGTTTTACTCGTACATCGCATGCAGTGCTGTCTGATCAGATTTTCATCGTAGAAGTAGAAGATCTTCACGACGCTGTCTCGGGATAACTCCGCACGTTGATTTCGCGTGAGTGATGCTTGTCCACGCTCTGCCCGTTGTGTTTGGTCAGCTTCAGTTCGAGCGTTACAGAAACATTATTTCGTAATACCGTCGTGATGGTTTCGTGGAGCGCTTCGGGGTGATGCAAGATCACTTTAGTCACAAAGACCTCGTCATCGTCAGACATCTTTTATAGAATTAGGTTTCATATTTTTGGTCATAATACTTTTCAAATCGGCTTAGTTGCGTCAGCCCGCACTGGTTGCCTACCGTGTCCACGATGAGAACGTCGACGGTTCTCATCCCTTGAATGAGCCAGAGCATGTCGGAGGGAGCTCCGCGCACGTACGATCAGATTTTATTGAGCATTTTCTGATAGGATAGCAAGGCTTGCTTGGTGATATTTTTTTTTTTTTGCCTCCAATCCTGGCTCGAGGCGTTTTAGCAGGGTATGCATGGCCAGTCCAGCTCCGGACAAAATCAACATCATCGGATTAGTTATCACCCACGTAGAAATCACTCCTGTGGCCGTCACGACAAGAGAAATACAAATGACTCTCAGTATGCGCTTGTAACGTCGGTATGCATGTTTATACACGTAGACTCGTCGTAATAGCGGTAATACGATTCTAGCTTGCGACGCTGGTCTACCGACAAATTCTCATCAATGTGGTTAGATTCAAGGATGGGCTTCATTCTGAGTCGACTAAACTCTGCAGCAGCAATTCAAGTTGTGGCAAGTTCTCCTTTAAGAATTTTATGTGCACGTTAACTTTATCGTCGTCGATCTTAGGTACCTTATCTCCAACAAGCCACAGTGGATATATGCTTAAGCCTTTTGAGATTTTCGTCAACTGATTTAACATCACAAGATCAGGCAACGTACCAGGAGTAGCTTCCAGTTTCACATGGTGCAGATATTGTTGTGATTCTATTGCTTGTAACATCTCATCCGTGGGATGAGGAATTTTCCGATGATACTTGTAGACGTAATAATACGCCACGGCGATTTTTTTCAAAATCTTTTATAGCAGGAAAAATAAAATCTCTATCTCTGTGAACCCAAGAACTCCAGTATTTTCTTCGGTATTTTTCTCGGTCGTTTATCTTATCCAAAAGTTCCTGAGATGCCTTCGGAACATAGGCAAATATCCTCGTGGAAGAACACTTCTTTTCTTAAAAACAATACTCAGCTTTTGCTCGATTTCATTTGGCTGAAAATGTTCTAGATACACGTAGGAGGCTGAAGTCACATCGGGTTCGAGCTTCACATGCACGCTAAACATCATCACGTTAAAAAGCGCTTCCATAGCCTTGTTGTTATCAAACGCTGGAGCCTCATCGCTGCTGTCTGTATCACCTCCACCAGAGCGTTCGTCGATCTCCACCACAGCCATGATGGTGTAAACGTCTTCATATTCCAGACCCATCTGATGCAAAAACTTACGTTTGCTGACAGACCCACTTAGGGTTCGATTGCCGCGAAGGCTTTTTCTGGAGACCACTTTGTCCATGCAATCGTGATAATTTTTGTGGGCCTCGTCGTCTTCCTTTCTACCAAACCGTCATCGTTTGACTTCACCCGTTCTCACGATGGCGTCCACGAGGTCTGGATGTAATTCGTGAATGATATTCTGTACGATGCCTTCGATGGTTTTGACTAAACGTGCTGACTCTCGATCGTTACAAAATTTAAAGACCGTCCAGTATCGATCGATGGCCTCTCTGAGCTGCTGTTGTCGTATGTACCTCACAGACAGATGAGGCCGTTTCACGTCATGATGTTTCCATCTCTCGTGAGCCTCTTTCAAAGATGATTTATCCGCATTTCTCACCTCGTTCAACTCCACATACACTCCCGTGGCCTGCTTAAGCACGTGCTGGTCGTTGTCAGCGCACGACGCATCCTGTCTATATGTATCGTCGAACAGCAAATGGCACAGCTCCGTGATGCGCACGATTTCCGCCATGCTCGATACAATGGATAAGATCATCCAGAGTAAATATCTGAAAATAATTCAAGTCTGAATTGGGGGGTTCTGTTGTGAGTGCCGTGAATTCAAACGTAGAATATTTTATGTACGTACTTGAGGCCGCAATGAAATATTCGAGCATTGTAGATCCTATCGTGGCTGTACCGGTATATAAGGCATCCGAGATATTATCGGGTTTGACGCCGTCGAGTCTCCACGTGAGAATTCTTTTGCTGCCATTATTTCGTCCTCGGACCCTAAATTCCATATCGCCACTGCTTCGGTAAACTGTATCTGCATCCAGAAATTAGAAGTGACTCCGTTAGTCGCGCACTCGTTTCCAATTCCAGGAGCTGCCACAAGATCTCTCGAAAATACCAGATAGGCCTTGAAAGACGACGAATATTCGAACGCGTGTCCACGTAAATTTTTTGCTACTTCGTTGTTGGCTGCGGTTGGATAATACGTCACTACCATTTTAGCTCCCGCTGCCTTGGTGAGAGTTTCCGTGAGTGTTCCACCCGTCGTGGATAATTTAGTAGTAGCTGGGAATACGAAATCGCTTGAGTGTTATCCGTGATCGGCCACCTGGCAGGAAGTCCATACAGCTTTTTAGTTTTTTTTTAGTTTGCACAGACACCATTCTGTACAGACTAATTTGACTATCACTGATCTCCACCAAAAAGTAGTAACTCGAGTTGTTGACGCGAATACTTCTACGGAACCGTGATGGAAGAGTAATTTCCACTCGCCTCTTAATCGATCCAGAGGGAACGATCTGAAGTTCCAAAGTGATATACCATGGTCGTTCTCGTGTTGAGTCCGCTTTACACCCCCACACGTCTGGAATTTTGAGACGTGGTTCCAGAAATCAGAGACACCATCACCAGATCGCTCGTGACCTGACCTGCTATGGAAAACGTGCCAGCCTCGTGCACATTTCCAGAGACTGTTTCACCCGTTTTGTTGTATTTACCAGCCAAGGCTGAGAAGACCCCGTCGCCGCTGAAGGAAGTCTGTACAGGCTCATTCCATCCATGTTGAGATTTCCCGTCATCGTTCGCCTGTCAGCGATAACTTGGTCTTCGCGAGGTGATTCACGTGACACCATCTTGAGGCATTGGCGTCTGGAGGCGGATAACTCATCTTCGAGATTGGTGAGACTGTGACCGGTCATATTGAGATGACCAGCCATGGTATTCCCGGAGCAACTAACTTTATCATCTTGACTGGATGAACTTCCCGATCCAATCCGTATTCCAAAGGACGTGTGCGACATGGTGAATTATATAGAACATGAACATCATTATCTTCGACACGAAAAAAAAAACAAAACCAAAAGAGCAACAGCATCATTTTTATGTCGGATTGCCATTATATGATCGTGGGTCCGACCGGTCGGGGTAAAACCAATCTCCCCCTCCATAACATTCTCAAATACAGTCGCGTCATGATTTTTACACGCTTAATCAACACAAATACCAAATACACAACGAGTTTGGAAATACCATTGCAGGAGACGTCTTCACCCTAGACGATCATGATGAGATTCAGTCGGTAGAAGAACTCGATTCGGAGACACACAAGATCATCGTGTTTGATAACATTAAAATCGACCGCGAGAACATAAATAAATTCTGCGAGTATTTTTCGTTGTCGCGACACAAGCGCTGTAACAGCCTTTATCAAACTCAGTCGTACTACGATGTTCCAAAGTACATCCGAAGCAACACGGGATGCATCTTGCTGTTTTCAGGACTGGATAACCGAGCCATCAACTCCATCGCGAGAGACCACTGCCGTGGCATCTCTGTCTCACAATTCAAAGACTGCGATGCCTCAGCGACGTCGGGTTCAAAACATGATTTTATGACCTTTCATCGCAATGCAGACACTGTCCCGGAACACTATTGAAAAGGCTTTGACGAATTTTACCTTCCTGATTAATATAACCACTTTGTGGTCAACACGTCGTTCGAAAATGTCACTAGTCGCCATCAGCGGGAGGATGTCCTCAAGACGTTTATCGGCCAGCGGATAGCCTTACGTCAACGCGTGCTCGAGGACAAAATAGGACAACAATCCTTTCAACGCGATGTGACGGGAGAATTGTTCAAGCATATTCTGACCAAACTCGACGAGGCCAACACGACGTGCAATGTCAAGCAAGATCAGTTACTGGATACGCTCAATTCGACTCAACAACAACAACAATGACTGCTGAAGGTGCTCGCGCCACCCATTCCGGAAGTCGACATCTCACAGATGATGAGACATGCAAAAGCTGAACAAAAGGGAGTAGCTGGGAAGGATGAATTTTAAAAAAAGGAGATGAAAAGAAAAAGAAACAGCCACCTCTCTGTAGAAGATGAAAGAGGAACAGATGGTCACCGAGGCTGTTTCTGCACGCTCAAGAAAGAGGAAGAAAGAATTCAAGAGGAAAAAAAATCAGTAGGAATTTTCTAAAGAGGAATTAGCTCAAAAACGTGAGCTTGCTAAGGCCGCTAGAGCAGTAGATAGCTTAATCGTCGATATCGGTTATCAGCAAGCACCACCCAGCAAAGAATGGCTGGAGAGCTTTGTGAACCACACGATTTCAGAAATCGATGCAAATATAGCTTTAGGATCATCTGCTGAGGATAATTGCTTCAAAGCACACGCTGCGCACCACTTGGTTAGCAAAGCCAACCAACTGGATTGAAATCAGCAGGACGAGACCGAATAAAACACACATGAATCAGCTACTTGAAAAGTCAAAGAATTTTAACGCTCAGCTGGATAATAAATAAAGACCAGAGAACCAGTCTACCGCTATGGAGCTACGCCTATGTTTCCCATAACGGATCAGCCCTATCCAGTAAGTCAACCAGTGGGATCAGAGTCTGCTCGATCGAAAGAACAAGCGTCGTAGGAGTATCTACCAGCGATAACGAGTGATGTTTACATACTGAATTCAACGGGACGAGTTAAGTCCAGTGTGGCACTTACTGAAGATAGTAGCTTGAGTAGCAAGATGTATTCGTTGATACCAGTAAATCCTACTTGTGAAGATATCAACATGGTAAATAAAATGGCAAAGCTGGAGAAAGAAGGTAAGCTTAAAAATCAGAGATGATAAGATGTCAACAGGAGATCGAGAAAAACAAGATTGAAAAAATAGATCCGCTACTTTCATACTCCCGCCGTGATCGTCTGACGTCTCAAGTTGCTGATCACTTCCAAACAAGCCGGAAATATCAGGGTGGAAATCGATAACGAAATGTTAGAAATCTTCAATCATCTTCTGGATCAAAAATTAGTCACCTCAGATCAGTATCGCATTTTGTACGAAGACTTGATATAGAATGGTTCTCAGTGATAACACGCTGTTTTTCGATTCGAAATCGGTCACGTCCAAGGTGAGATATAATTCTCCGTTGGAACTGGACCAGCAATCGTTGTATGAAATCGTCTTAATCTCCGCCAAAATCTGGAACGGCTTCTTCAACGTCACCGTTTTTAACGATCGGTTTTCGTACATCGTTGCGCTTCAACAAAAAAAAAAATGATCGCAATCTCTCTCGGTGGATACAACATCAGCGACATCGCCACGGAAATCTCACGCCAACGGAGACGTCTCAGCCAAAATTAAAATCGAGCCCAATTATTCCAATGTGATTTATTCTACCTCAATAAACTTCCCTCCAGACTCGCTCATGCAAATTCGTCCCAATCCCTTCATTTATTATCACATCACGAATACGTACGAGATCTCGGAAATTACCATGTGGCTGACCGATCAGTCTGGAAATGCCGTTGATAACAATAACGAAAGAAAAACTAGCCACCTCAGATCAGTATCGCATTTTGTACGAAGACTTGATATAGAATGGTTCTCAGTGACACACGCTGTTTTTCTCTTCGAAATCGCTCGCGTGCACGGTTAGGTATAATCCTTCTTAATCGCCTTAATCTCCGCCGATGTCTGGAACAAATTTCTTCAACGTCACCGTTTTTAACAATCGGATTTCGTACGTCGTCGCGCTTTAGCAAAAAACGATCGCGATCTGTCCCGGCGGATACAAGATCACCGACATCGCCTCGGAAATCTCCCAACTGATCGCCGCCAACGGAGACGTCTCAGCCAAAATTAAAATCGAGCCCAATCACTCCAATGTGATTTATTCCACCTCGATTAACATCCCTCCAGACTTGTTCATGCAAATTCGTCCTAATCCCTTCATTTACTATCCCATCACAAATACGTACACGATCTCGGAAATTACCATATGGCTGACCGATCAGTCTGGAAATAATACCATTGATAACAATAACGAAAGAATCACTTATTATCTGCATGTTTGTCGCAAGACGTTGTAGATGCAAAGTGACCTAAAAGTGTTGGCAGATTAAATAAAGTCACGTGTACGTCAAGGTAAAATCGTGGGTGGATTTTTATCCACACTGTTTTCTTCCGTACTAGCAGCCCTTCCATGCATTGCTGCCAAAGCCTCTCCCATTGCTTTCAAAGAAGCCGACGCGGGAGCCACCGAGGCAGCCTCTGCGACGGGAACAGCGGTAGGACAAAAAATAGCTAGCAAGATCATGCCACCAACGATTCCAGTGGCGGAGATGCCAGTATCCAGAGAGGCTAAACAGGCTCTTCAAAATAAAATCAAGCCAGGATCCTCAGCGAGCGAGCCGAAACAATTTGACAGGATCTGGATAGAAATGTCGGTGGATTTTCAGCTCGACGCGCTCTCACTGATACTAGCCAGGAGATCTGTATGATGCTTCATTTCAGCAGCATCTTCGGAGTGTGTCGAGATATCCGCACGATGTTCAGAAGCGTCAAGCATACGCTGGTGCTGTAAAGAGACTCACCCGCTCAATATATGTACAAAATCCGCAGTTCCTGCCTATGGAGAATTTATCATGAAGTGGTTGTCGCTGTTGATGCCCAAAATCACAACCTTCACGACGCACATGCTCGAACTGGATGTTTGTCAGATTCACCAAGTAACTGTACTTTGAGCAACACCGCATTTACATGCAACAGTTCACGGGTACTCAGAAGACTGGGTCGTGGAGAGTCTCCACTAATCCAGGCAGCGAACTTCCCAGACACTTCTTCGTGGCATTTGAGCGGGCAGATCAATCAGAAAAAACCTCAAAACAAAAACGTCGGCAGAAGATCTTTTGAAACTGAAAGTTCTCGCAGAAGAACTGAATAAACCAGCGCGCAAGCATTTTCCATAACGCAGATGCCATCGCGGTCACGGTAGACGATATATGGTCGGCAGATCTCATCGACATAACAGATTACAGCGCGTACAACGATCATTTAAAAAATGTTTCATGAGAGTCATCGATGTGTTCAGTAAATACGCATGGGTATTTCCTCTGAAAAACAAAAAAAACTAAAAGGAAATTCTATTTTTGAAGCGTTTGATAGTATTTTAGGTACACGAAAGCCCAATAAATTATGGGCAGATCATGGTAGTGAATTTTATAACAAACTGGCATAAAAAAAACATAATATTATCTTGTACAGCACACACAATCAAATCAAAGTGACTGTCTGCGAGAGGTTTAACAGAACTCTCAAAAATCGCATGTGCAAGAGATTTACCAGCGATAACACCAACCGATACTTAGAGTTTTTGCAGGAAATTATTGACCAATACAATCACACCTGGCAACGCAGCATAAAATGACACCCAGGGAAGCTTCTTCGGCTGATAAAAAACAACAGGTCACAGACGCCTTATTTTTTAAATCCAAATTTAAAGTAGGTGACCACGGTAGAATAAGCAGATAAAAAACCATGTTCGAAAAGTAATACACCCCTCAACTGGAATGAAGAAGTTTTCGTCGTCGATACCATTAAAAAACCATTTCAGTCACCTACACGCTCAAAGACTCCTAAGGAGAACCCATCCAAGGTTATTTTTACGAGCAGGAATTACAAAGACAAACCAGGACGTCTTCATACTCGAAAAAGTTATCTTTGCCAAAGGGAAAAAATCGCTCGTCAAGTGGTTTGGTTATCCTGAACGATTCAAAATCATGGATTCCCACAGCCTCTTTGACTAGTGTGCATCAGAGAACGATTCTGAAATAATCTTATCATACGAGTCACCTAGGTTCTTCCCAGAGACAAGCTTACATTTCGCTGCATGTTCATTAAGAACCATCATCTCAAAGATGCGCTTAAACACATACTCGAATTTTATGAATTTCATACGACCACCAGCTGAACTCGAGTCACCTTATTCAGTACCATAATAAGACTCATTTCGCTGAGACTCTGACAGATGAAAACGCTTCAGCTTATTCTTGATGTAGTATTGCTGATTGTACCTTTGCACCGCACGCCGATGACTATGGTTACGTTTCACCCGTTCCTTGTTCTCCTCTTCTTCACTCTCCTCTCAATAAATCATCTCAGGCATATAACTCAAATCCTTGTTCGCATAAGCTATCAACTCCTTCACACACTTCAATCATTCCTGAGACTCCTCCTCACTTAATTCAAACAGTGGATCATTGCTCTCCTCACTCAGCCTCAGCTTGTCCACACTCCAGGGACAACACGGAGACATTCTATTACAGAAGCATATCTCTAACACAGTGACCCTTCCAGGGACAAAAGAAAGCCAGGGGTGGTCCAGAAACCCCACACCCCAGTAGTATAGATCCATGGGGGACACTCGACCACTCTTTAATCACGTAGTGATAAAAGGTGTCCAGAACCCCCATTTCTGACACTACTTGAATACATTTAGACGTACAATTTTACAGAGTTTTCGACGGCTTAGCATCAGCATAGATGAATTTAAATTAGGGAAAAAGTTACAAAATAATTCTACGTTGTAAAGAAAAGATAATCCTATAATTTACTCGGCGCGAAAGCCTCTGGTAAAATAGATTTTCAATTCAATTGCCGGTAATTGTATATTTCATTTTTCAAAAACGAGAGAGTAAATGTTTTATCAATTGACAGTGCCGTAACCACGGGGTTTATTTCAAAGAAATTGTCATAGTCGGAGATAAAGAGGTGTTCTTTCAAAGATAAATGTAATTGTTTCAGCTGAACCATGGTGGTCTTTTAATTTTAAATGGGTACACGAGATTTTATTTTGCCGGTACTTTTACCTAGATTATTAGCTTGCCTCCCTGAATTCTCAATACAGACATGCTATCAGTCTTCAACTGGCTTAGAACTGGAACAGCACAGGGTGAGACTGTGCTGGGAGAAGTATAGAGTCCAGTAGCATCATCAAGTTTCTAGTTGCACATGCAAACATCGAATGAACTGCAGCAGACATCGAATGAAATGCAGACATAGAAAGAAACAGAAACATCGAACGAAATGCAGACATCGTATGAAATGTAGACATCAAATGAAGTAACATTTTGCCCTGGGTTAAATTCATGACATGTTTGAGGATGCTTGTACTTGAGTTCATCTGATTTGTACTTGATCGATATTAATAAGGTTTTGTTGGATAACAATGTCAGGCGAAACTGACAGTGGTGAAGATTGGATGATGTTTATCGAAATGGCTAAGGATTGAAATGTTGCAGAAGTAGCATTTGTAATTGCTGAAATATTTGCCACAAGTTGAAACTTTGCAAAGATCGGTATATTAATGGAGTGTGAAATGTACAATTTCCCAAGCCCTAGAGCTTGTGGTAATAATGGCTTTTAATACAAATGAGATCTGGTTTAGTAATTAGTAGTTTGGGGTTTGTTTACAGCCGGAAAAAAATGACTTACACAGCAAAATCAGGGCGGTCCAGGTTTTTTGCTGGACGTGTAGTTAAAAGTCTAACAGAGACACGTAATCAGGGGTATAAGGAGAAGGTTCTGATAAAGGGAAAAGAGAACGAACCTCAACGCTAAGAAGGTACTATGTCTTAATTCGATACATAATTTTCCTTGGTATGAGTCTTAAGATTAGTATTTGCATTGATTTATCTTAAATGATATAGGAATCATGTATGTTAAAAATTGATCATTATTAGGTTTGTTGGATGTTTTCTGCTGAGGAATTGTTAGTAATAGTGTGGCATAAGTTAAGAAGTGAATCTGTTTGACTTATTTGTTTAACTATGGCGTAAAGACTTTTAATCTATGAAAAGGTTGTATTAACATTTGAGCAGCGGTTGTGGGCTCTTCGGCTGTGTGTGTGTGTGTGTGTGTGTGTGTGTGTG
>JAECUM010010997.1:0-29689 GCA_016617855.1 Megalonaias nervosa | reverse complement strand
CTGCAGATGGTATGGCAGTGAAGCTGACAATTTCAAATCCTGATGCAAAATGTTGAGTACAACAGCACATATATTTGGACATTTAACATATCTGTTGATACCTCTACAAGACAATATTGAAAACATAAATACAAACGTAAAAGAAAAGTGAGCATTAGACGAAGGGATAAAACAGTTGTTTGAAGAGGATGGTGTAACAAGTACAAATGTTACAATCATAGGTATGATTCCATCAACTCTTGTTCTATCGATCGCAAATTCGGTAAAGTGTTTAACAGGAGGAAGAGGAGGAATAAGTGCTTGCGGAAATGTACTAGTAAAGTTAGCACAGACTAGGTAGCAGACTCATTCGTGGACAAATATGATCAAGCATGAAAAATGTTTTCATCTTATTTATTCCTGATATGTAAAAATCAATGGCAGTAGTAATGCCCGGTATTTATTCATAGTGTAACTGGATGGTTTTCCAAACGTGCTGGAGATGCTTTTCTCTTGGCTGATGATGTCACTTTTCTTGTTGCAGCATTAGTAGTGAATGGGGATACTTTGGCGTCAATGGGAAAATACATTACAAGACCCCCCTGGTACACTTTGGCGTCAAAATGTATAGCGTCAGTGGGAATGAGCATTACAAGACCCACTGGGACACTATAGCGTCAAAGGAAATTTGGGTTTTGTATAGGGACAATAGGAATGGAACAGGTAGGGTGACATCGCGGTACTGATAACAATGTTGCAAGTGGCTGACCTGAATACGCGCGGCTACCCAGAGTAGGGACAAATACAATAGAGACAGAGACATAGAAACATGGTTAGAGACAGAGACTTATACAACACAATTATAGATTGATGAACATCAATCTATCATACCTAAATTATACAATAGACTAAAAAAAAATTTAGGCAAGAGAGAAGAGATATCTTTTCGTGGTATCTGAGTGGCCCTGAAAAGGGCCTTTGGTTTTTTATGCTAACATTATTCCGTTAACATAGAGGGCATCGCATAGGTTTTCTTCTCTTTCTTAAACTTCGTTTAACCTCTGGTCCATAGGTGAGGACTCGCTTCAGACAGCCTTGTCTCTCCACATAGAGCCTTCGTTTCCAAACAGTCGTATCGATGATCCGGATGATTGTCCATGATGATTTAACATACATGGGTAAGTCCGTACGGAACAGCATCGACGATACGAGAGTAGAGGATTCAACGTTTGTCCACATCTTGTGACGAGAACAGGTGAAGGAAATGAAGTGAACCGCAGTTATTTATAGTGGAAGAGCGGATCGAAACGGATTGAGATTGTTCACCAATCCTAACACGTGTTACAATATTCAGCCACCGCGCGGAGTCTGTCTTCCAATCCGAAGAGAGTTACCTGTGACGTCACATTCCCTATATAGGTGCGCTAGCGTCTGTACGCAGTGAATCGATGCGACATTGTTTTTTGAAACATAACGGAAACTAAGAAGACGATGAATTGGGGTGCACCGGCCGTGGAGACGAGAAGCGATGGTATAGCAGCCGTTACCAAAGTCAACACAGGTCTACTTCCAGAAGAGGTCGATTTTAATTGGGATTTATTGGATTTTCTCTCTTCTTCGCAAGAATTTGTTCCGGTACCAGCACCTTCGCCACCTTCTCCTTCTTTACCACACGTCGAGGATTTTAAACAGAGACAGAAAGAAGAATTGGAGAAATTTTTACAACAGCAGAAAGAAGCAGAACAAGCTTCTCTCCTTGAACAGCAACAACGAGAAGAAGAGGAGGCAAGAAGGAAACGACAGGAAGAAGAAGCTGCAGCAGAGAAGAAACAAGGTCTAGGAGAGTAGCAGAACAGTGAAAGTCAAACGGTGACGGTACTCTTAGACATTTTGGGAGAGTTAAGGAGTCTGAAACAAATGTATCAGACTTCTTTAATACGACCCAAGAGAAAAAGACCTTCCCGTGCCAAACAGCCCAACCATGTTACTACGCCTGAGATACCACCCCTAGTGATTTCTACCAAATCATCGACAGGAGCAGGTCCAGAAGTTGGCCCTGGCCGTGGCAAAGGATTAAGGCAGTTAAAGCTGATTGCTTCTCGTTCCTGAGGGTTTTTTTAAATAAATAAAAAACAAACACCCAACGGTCCTTTTCAGGGCCACCCACTTCTTTCTAAAAGAGTTATTATTCATTTTGCCTCAATCAATTAAAACTCAAAATGCCTTTTTTCCCCATGATGGACGTGTGTGAGTACATGAGTGTAGGCCCTTTATCATTCTAAAAAAACAAAACCATGAGACACTTACTTTTTTCTGTCTGGTCTATTCTAGTACAAATTTTGCAATCCAATTCACATATTCAACACAACACTTTAAAAAGTTCATAGACTTATTCTGTGTCTATTTTCATTCACTCTCTCTGTTTTTTGAATTTCTTCACTTTCACAGCTTTTTCCTCCTCTTCTTCCTCACTTTTTTTCTCGTCTTCTTTTCTTTTCTTTCTGAACGTGTCGGGGTTCTTCCTTTGCCGAGGGCACCTATTCTTCTTCCTCCTGCTCCTGTTGTTTCTTAGGGCAGTCTGAAGACCAACGTCCTTTCTCTTTACAATGATAACAGGCATCATGACTTTTGTCTCTTTGGCACCTGTCTTGCTTTTTTGACGGTCTGGACATTCTGTAGCCCAATGCCCTTTCTTCTGACAGATATAGCAAGTATCTTGACTTTCATCACGAAAGGAGGGGGAGTAGTCCGTTGGCTTGTCTGAAGAAAACTTTCGTATGACACCTCGCAAAGCTCTGATCAGAAGTTCGATCTGTGCGGGTTCTTCCATCGTTCTGGTAGGCTTGAGAATCAAATGAATACTGGGAAGGAAGGCACTAGCCCTTTATATATATACACTAGTCTGACATGGATATAAAGGTGTCCATGGCGTTTCAAATGTAGTCATTTGACTTTCTGCAGTCAAGATGAAACGATCGCATCATTTCGTGAAGAAAGGAGAAGAAAGTAAGAGGCAGAAACGTGACTTATCGCCTCGCACAGTAGCTGAAGCCATGGCTCAAATTCTTGCCAGCGATTTTGAAGATGAGATGAGTGAACCAGAATCCAGGCCCAGAGAGTCTACACCAAACCAAAGTCCACCATCACCACTAAACCCTGAAAAGTACTACCACATTCGAGAAACGGATAATCGCTCCTCTAGAAAATTTAGAACCACGGCCTACACGTACACGGTGAAGTTTAAAGATTTCAAGTCCGACGTATCGTTGGAGAAAGCAGAGGGGTTCATCCCCGATGTGTGGGATTCTTTGTTAACCACACTGAAACAGCATTGTGTAGCCAAAGAAGACGATCGCTTGAGACTTTCCAGTTGAAGTCCCCCGTTTGGATCGAGTTTAGCAGCCCATCAGAATTGACGCCTTCCAAAGTCATGGACAAGATTCAACACGTGCAACAATCGAACGACAAGTTTCACATCACCGACGGGAAAGCGACACTGTTCATGACCCATGTTTCACTTCTCCAAGGGACCGGACGCAAAAAAAGTGTTATTGGTGGACGACCTTCGCAGCACCAAAAAGAGCCTCGAACAAATTAACAACCTTAAAGACAAGATGTGTTTAGCCCATGCCATCGTGGTGGGACGAACGTATGCCAACAAGAACGACACGGTAGAATGGAAAAGAGCCTGGAAAACTATTCAACAATCGGACCAAGCCAAACAACGAAGAGAAGCAGAACTCCTGTTACAACAAGCGGGGATATCCAAAGACACACCCTACGGCATTCCTGAAATGCAAAAGTTGCAAGACGTCTTCGCTCCACGCTACACATTGAAAGTACACCCTCAAACAGTGCGTGGACCTCTGTTGTTTCAAGGCAAAAATTTTAAAGAAGGAAAATCCATTCATGTCTATTATCACGATGAACATTTAGATGCCATTACCAGTATCACCGGATTCCTGGTATACGGTTATTACTGTGAGAAATGTGACTATGGCTATTACAATCGAGAGCAACACAAGCATTGCGGATCGAAATATGAGGGATGTTTGGCCTCTAAACCCTGTCTGGACGAAGGACAAGAACGAGTGCATTGCTCTGCTTGTCAGCGCACTTTTGTCAGCCCTGCCTGTTACCAACAACATCTGAAAAAGCAAGGTTCACAGCAGAAACGTGCTTGTCAACTGCTGAGATTGTGCCCAACTTGTTCACAAGTGATACGTACCAACAGTGACAAGGCGCACGTATGTTCAGGAAAGAAGCGATGTCACATTTGCCACCAAATCGTGGACTTGGAACACCAATGCTACATTCATAAATACCATTCCAAACATGAAGAGGAAGAAGATGACCAGAAGAAAGGGAATTTCATCTTTTCCGATTTCGAATGCATGCAAGAGATTGGCATTCACATTCCTAATTTCTGCGTGGCTTACCGAGCGTGCGACAAGTGCATCCAAAAGCCTGTCTTTAGTCATTGCCCTCACTGCAGCAAGATTCCTGGAGCACGTGAAAAAATCTTTTGGGGACCGAACACGCTGACCGATTTTGCCCAATGGATCTTAGACCCCATCGACGAGACGTGGAGCCAAGAGGACATCGAACGTTACGGAGATTGTCATCTCTATGCCACGGTGATGCCTCACAATTTCTCGGGATACGATGGCCAATTTCATTCATCTCTGATACTATACGGAACACAGTGCCGAACGTCGTAAAGTGACTTTGAATGATGCCAAAATCATTACCATGCAAGTGGGCCAAGTGCAGTTTAAAGATTCGATGAGTTACTTGGCCATGCCATTGAGTCGAATGCCTAAAACGTTTGGAATGACAGAAATGGTCAAAGGCTATTTTTCCTCACTTTTTCAATGCCGAAGACAATCAACACGCCGTTCTACCCCATTTGCCTGAGGCTCACTACTATGACTCCGACAACATGCGCACCGAACAACGAGAAGCTTTCAATGTTTGGTACCACACTCACGCCTCGAACCCCTTCGACTTTCAGAAAGAAATGTTAAAGTATTGTCGTTCCGACGTGGACATTTTACGGCGTTGCTGTGGAAATTTCGAGAACTGTTCATGGAACACGTTGGGATCGATCCTTTGAAAGAAGCCTGCACCATTGCCAAAGCGTGTTCCTTAGTGTACCACCAACGATTTATGCCCGAAAACACAGTATCTGTCATAAGTCCTCAAACGACGAACTTTGTCAAACGTTAATATTCGGTCAAAGCCCTACGATGATTACATTACTTGTGCGACAAGGAAGACAAATGATCCAACACGCCCGAAAGGAGGAGGCGAAAAGACCATCGGAACGTATTCGGTGGATGGCTGGGACTTAGAAAACCCCAAGATCGTGTACGAGTTTAACGGGTGCTTATTTCACGGATGTCCCATCTGTTAACCTCAACGTGGCACTAAAAATCAGTTTTTCCAACGGACCATGGAAGACTTGTACCAGGCCACTTGTCAGCGGCGCTTGAAGTAAGAACAGCAAGGATACCAAGTGGTAGAAATGTGGGAACACGAGTACGACCACCGTTTGAAAACCTATCCCGAGTTTAAACGCATCGTGGAAAGTTACAAGATGGTGGACCCACTGAACCCGCGGGATAGTTTGTACGGAGGACGGACGAATGCCACCTGTTTGCTGTACCAAACCGACGAGGAGAAAGGAGAAGAAATCAAACACTTGGACGTGTGTTTGCTGTATCCTTACGTGTGCAAATATTGTCACTTTTCCGCAGGGCACCCGCAATTGCTGACGCAACACATCGATGTGGACAACATTCGGCAATACGAAGGATTGATCAAGTGCAAAGTCTTGCTTCCCACGGACTTGTACCGTCCCGTTTTACCTCACCAATGCCAAGGAAAACTGATGTTTCCCTTGTGTCGTACTTGTGCTGAAACGTGCAACCAAGACCAACCTTGTCAGCACACTCAGGAAGAACGCGCCTTGACAGGAACGTGGATAAGCGTGGAATTGTTTAAAGCTCTGGACTTGGGACACCAACTGTTAGAAGTGTACGAAATTTACCACTTTCCCAAGACAGAAAAATGCCACAAGGGCGACGAGACTCAGAAAGGCATTTTCGCAGACTAGGTGGATGCCTTTTTGAAACTGAAACATAGAAGCCAGTGGCTATCCTTCCTGGTGCTAGACTCCTGAGAGCCAAAAGAAATTCAAAGAGAAATACTGGGAGCAGGAAGGCATCCCTTTAGACCACATCGAGAAAATCGAAGGAAGGTGATCGTTTGCCAAAATGATGTTGAATTCCTTGTGGGGCAAAATGGCACAACGACCGTGTTTACCGAAGACGGAGTATTTGGCAGAACCTCCCGGCTACTTCCAGATGATTCACGACAAAACCAGATATATGAAACACGTGGACGTCGTTCGTGAGGACTTGATCTTATTCAATTACGAAGAGGAACTGGACTTTGTAGAGGCCGATGAATTTGGAAATGTCATCATTGCGGCCTACGTGAAAGCCCATGCTCGCTTAAAATTGTATGAAGCTTTACACCAGTTAGGAGATCGTGTACTGTATTTTGACACTGACAGTTGCATCTACATCGATCGACTGGGTCAACCTCACCCTGACATCGAAGAAGACCGTTTAGGAGCCTGGACGGAAGAGCACCCCAACAACAAGATTCTAAGTTTTGCTAGTGGCGGTCCTAAAAATTACGGCTACGAATACCGGGACCCACAAGGAGAAGTGCACACCGAATGTAAAGTGAAAGGATTGATTCTCAATTATCGCACCAGTCAAATGGTGAACTTTGGTGTATTGAAAGAAGCCTTGCAGTCTGGACAGGATGGAAAGTTTAAAGTGACCACCTACGAACCTCACAAGACTGTACGTTTACCAACACACCAAATCGTCAGTCGACCCTTGGAAAAAGTCTATTAAATTGTGTACCAGAAGCGAGTACGGCTTCTCAATCACTTCACTTTACCGCACGGTCACGTCGATATTGGTCAGCATATAAAAAACGACAACGTCCAAGACCGATAGTTCATTATAACTATCAACACCAAGCGAGAAAGATGAATCCTTTCAAACAGTAAGTATCAAGCGTAAGACTCAAGTCCAACGAGAAACTCGAGTACGATGCTGTGCTTTGCGATGGCAGGGATGCCTTTTGCTATGACCTCAGCAATTTAGTATCACATCATGGGAACTTTGCTACGACTATACCTACCATGGAAAGTGATGCTGTGCGTGTCAAACCTGACGGATGCGAAAGGGATTATGTTCGTCATCGTACACCTTTTAACTTAATTTGTGTATGTCATCCTCCACGGGAAACCATGCGGCTACCACCCTACGGATGTCATCCAAAACTCAGCAAACTCTTGCGAATTTCACCGTACCCTCATCGAAATGAGACTGTGAAAGACGAATATTCGTTCCCTGTGCATTTGCCTGAATAGTGTGACTTTGAAAGTCGATTCCAAACCTTCCAAGGAAAATGGCCTAAATATCTGGGAGGACCTACGCCCGAAGAATTAGCCAGAGCCAGATTTATCTACTTGGGCGAAGGGGATAAAGTCAAGTGCTTCAGTTGCGGTGTGTCACTTCACGAGTGGGAACAGAAAGATTCCGCTTACCCGGAACATGCTCGATGGTCTCCGGATTGTCACTACCTACCTTTAGTTTGACCTAGTCATTGAAGTGGCATACCATGTCGTTTAAGAAACCAGCTTGGCTAGGAGTCAAACGTTGGCAACACCTAGACAAGTATTTAAACCCCATTTAAAAATAATATTCAAAGATTACCAAACGAATTGCAAGAGAAGATCTACAAGGACATTTGGCTGGGACTTGTCAGAGCAAAATCTCGATTGGTGACTGAGGTACTTTTGTGTCGAGAAATTCACAAGAGGAAATTGACGAAAGTCAACAAAAAAGTCAGATTTCTCTGGATCAAGTGTGCGTTCTTCCGAATATTCCGCTTTAGACCATTTACATTAGAAGATCTTAATGACATTCTTGACCGTTTTCGGGAATGGCAGTAGCCAGAAATTACTCACTATATCTGTCACTTTCGCTCTAGGAGAAGTGTTTGACTGACATGGTCATGAATAATTTACAAGAGAATATTCGTGGTTTGCCGGTGGAGTTGAGAGAACGCATTTACCAAGAGTTGGTCAAAATACAAGTGAAACGCAAAGAACAATTGCATCCGTTACGTCACCGATGTTTGAACCACTGGTACCTGAATGCGATAAGAGGATTGATTCATGTGAAAGCGTTTTAATGGTCAGACATTGTTCAACTGGACGACGACCAGAAGACTTTGGTTGCTACTCATCCTTTTACTTACAGGCTAGCCATACTACACCGAATTCCAGAGGATGAGTTAGAGGATTACCATAATCTTTTACGCTACCAAATTTTGTCTATAGAGGAAAATTCTGTGCGGGATGTAGTGTGTGAACTAGTAATTAAAACATTTGGATTCGCTACTGCAGTACGATCATCTCTATGCAGAAAGTACACTTATTACCTCCTACAAAAAAGAGGCTATAAAAACTGGCTACCATGCCACGACGTTTATCATTGGTGATACAACAGATTCCGTGGAAGGAAATCAATGACAATATTCAATCGGTGGAGGATTACCAACACCTATTACGAGAACTGTATGCATTGAATTTGGGGTCGACGTGTGGTGTGTGTCTTAGTGACTTGCTTTCTGGGATTTCGTTTACCGGCCGATCCCTTTTGGACTCCTTACGAACAGTACGTACCACTCAAAAAAGCATGAAAGTGGTCCCTATAAATGTACACAAAAAAACTCATTCTGTTAAAAGCTTTGCGCTTTCATCTCGATACTTCTCTGCCTCTACAGGAAAGAAAGACTCATCAACTTTTAGGTACTGAAGATGTGTACGAAGATGTGTGTGTAGCTTATGACTTACACCCTCACTGGAAAGATGTACGTGACTGGAAAAGTTATGGTTTCGAGGCTTGGACAAAAAAAGTGGCACACTATGCCCAAGAATTGTCATCCTGACTTCCAACGTTCAATGAAAAAAGTAACTTTTAAACCTGTGTTAGTGACAGTGCCAGAAGAAGAGCAACCCGTCACCGAGGATACCACATTCTTCAGGACAGGACTGTCATCGACATTCCCGAAAGACCATTCCGGGAGGACTTCTGTGTGACTGTGCCAAGGAGTGTAGAGACTCAAAGAACATTACACACTGTCCCTATGATACCACACCTTGATCACCAAAAATGTTGTATAGAGACTTGTTTATATTCCACTATGATCGTTTTAATGTGTCTTTTATTCATGTACTTAACCATTTGGCTTTTATGTATTTTTGTCTTTCGTGTTGTTCACAATTAAAGATGGCAATAAACATGTCCTGAAAAAAGTATAAAAGCTCTTGTCTTGTCTGTCTTCGTGTCAATAGTGACATTCCTTACAGTACAATGGCTACCTCTACTGTCTCTGCTCCCTCTTCCTCCACTTTCAAAGTCATCGACGAAAACTTAGATCGTGCCAGTTGGAGGCCTTGTATCTTCGCCATCCCTCTAACATGCTCATTGCTGGACCCAGCGGTTCAGGCAAAACCGAATTTGTCAAACTTTTGATTGAACATAAACATCATTTGATCGATCGTTCACCTCAATGAATCGTGTGGTGTTACAAAGAGTGGCAATCGGCATACAGCTTTCTGCGAGGAAGTCAAGGCAATTCCATCGTGTCTGACCCTAGTCAAACCCATCTGGCCATCTTCGACATGTTAGGAGAAGACGAAGAAGAAATTAAACTGTGGTTTACGCGGAAAGAGCATCATCGTAATGGCAGTGTAATTTACATCACCCAAAATTTGTTTTAACAAAGTAAAGCCCATCGCACCATCATTCTCAATGCTCATTACGTGGTCTTGTAAAAGCCCTAGAGATAACTCGCAAGTGCAAGTCTTAGCCAAACAGTTAAGAATGCCTTGGCTAACTGATGCGTACGAAGATGCCACTCAAACTCCACATGCCTATTTACTCGTCGATTTAAAACCCACCCATCCCCGATTATTTGCAATTTCGTACCCATCTGTTTCATCACTGGTGCCAAGACGGAGGGCCTGTCGTGTACACATCCCCGTCGTCGACTTAACAACAACCAAAAAAGGTCAATACAAACCTCGGTCACTTTGGGTCTGTCTCACACAGCGTCAACATGACGTCCCTTCAGTCTCATCTTCCCGTCAAATTGATTCGTGCCTTGTACGGCATCAGCCGTGAAAAAAAAATCCACAAATACGTGCTCGTGTCTTAGAAGCCAATCTCAGAGAAGTCTTACGATGGTTTACAGTGACATCACGTCAATTACTGCAAGGCATCATTCACATTCCACATCAAACCAAACGTTTTCTTGACAGAAACAAGGTAGCCTTGACGCAACTGGCCGATTCTTACATCGACACTCAATCCAAAAAAGCAAATCATTTTGAAACCTGGAGGTAACGGTTCTCTAGGAGGTGTCATCATTCGTTCCCTCTTAAAATGGGATCCCAATGCTCCCAAAGTCGTCCCCAAGATAAAAGCCACTCCCCGACCCAAAGGTGCCCAGAAGAAAACGAAAATGAGCAATGGTGTCAAGACCAGGTCACAGCCTCAGAAAAAGATAAAGAAAAGTCCACAGAAAACAGCTTCTACTCGCAAGAGAGGTATTGCCGCCAGGACGCAACCTTACATTAGCAAACCACGACCTGCCGCAACGGTGACTGCGTCTCCAGTAACCTCAGGTTCTTCCACTTCTCCGTTGCTGGTGATGCATGCCACACCCAATTTGACACGTGTCTTTCCTAATTTCATGAAAAATTGGAAACCCTCGTCTCCAAAAACTTCTCCTCCAGTGGTGACACCCTCTTCCTCTTTAGCGGCAGTGGCCGCTGATTACAAAGTAGTTGACCCCAAAATTAAAGAGAGATCGGGCGTGTCAAAGAGTTTACTGGATTGTTCAAGCAAGAACTGTCCCGATTGAGTCCGTAACGAACCCCTCCACGACGTGTGATGCCTAACCATGAAAATGATACGACGAGCCGACAATCAGTGGCGACGCATTCAAGTATAAAAAAGACCTGAGGTAAACGATAGGTTCAGTGTTTTTGTGCTCCTGAACGCCCAAAGATGTCCCCTCAAAGACGTGCACACCGTCACCATCATCGTTCTTCTGTCCAAAAAAGAGAAGGAAAAAGAAAAGGACTGCCTCCTCGTTTAGCCAAACATTGGGACATGTTTTTGTCCGTCCTGTCTAAAGCTCCTCCACCCATGCGGAAAACAACTCATTCAAACCACCTCCAAAGACGAAATTGATACCGTGAGCGAATGTTATCTGAATGTCTTGAAAGGCACGATACCTTTGTCTAAACATCAGAAAGAATGCTTAGCCAAACATCGACACGTTCTTCGCCAAATGGTCCAAAAGAAAATACCCATTCATCAAAAGAAAAAGATATTGGTGCAACGCTGAGGAATTTTAACCCTGTTAGGACACTTGCTGGGAACAATAGGAGGACCCTTGCTGAAAGGAGTATTGGAAACGATGGGAAGAATCCTGGGATGAAGATAAAAAGGTCCAAGAAGATGAAAGCATTGTCTGGAATGAAAAGATCTCAGACGTGATCATTGACATTCGATGGAAGGACGAAAACTAACTTTAGTACCTTCCAAAAGATGGATGGAATACCATCGTTGGCAAGAACAACGGACACCGCATTTACCTCCCAATCATTATTTAATCGAGATGTCCCAGTTACAACACAAATTGCAATCGTTGATGGATCGCAGCGATTTGTCAGAAACGGAAAATCGCAACGGTACGGTCAACTGTTGCAACGACTGCAACTCTTTCACCAGAAAGCTTTAGACGAGACAGCTCTACCAACTCTGAAAGATTTTAAGGCCCTGATGAAAAGTCCATTACTGCCACCACCACCCACAGCGGTCAAGACAGATGCAGCCCTACGGATGCCTGAGGAAGAAGAGGCACGAGAAGTCTTTCAAACACCGTCAGCAGTTCCCAGCCCTAGTAAGATTGCAGCGTCCTTTTGACCCCTTCCCCTACATCCCAACGAGAAGAACTGAAAGCTTGGGTCAAAAAGATGATGTCCACTCCTACTTCGACAGAGTTCAAAAAGAAAGAAGGGAAACCAGAAGTGAAAAAAGAAAAGAAGACCAAAGCCATCCCATTACCACCATCACTACCCTCGACTACTACTCCCGTGGCACATCGGACACGTAAAGCTGTTTCTAATCCACCCCCGCATCCCATCCAGAGAAGCATCAGCGAAGAGTGGATAACTTATTTTAAAAAATAGGGAACGTGTTAACCAGCATTTACTACGATCCATCACATCCTGCAGGTTATGGAGGAGTTCAGAAATTGTATCGTGCTGCCAAAACTCTACTGAAAAGTGTCCGTTTACCTCAAGTGCAACGATGGTTACAAGAACAAGCCACGTACACCTTACACAAGCCCATTCGACGAAAATGTTCCAGAAGTCGCACCCGAGTGGAGGGCATCGATCATCAATGGCAAGCTGACTTAGCCGATGTCTGTCATTTGGCCACCTACAATCTCGGCTACAAATGTTTGCTTTGTGTCATCGACGACTTCTCCAAATTTGCCTAGGTCTTGCCATTGACATCCAAATCGAGCAGTGAGTTAGTGCGAGCCCTGCAACTGGTGTTGAAACAAAGCGGGCGTCACCCTCTTTGATGGCAAACCAACAAAGGCACCGAATTTCTGAACCAAGCTTTCCAATATTACGTGTAGGCTCGTACAAATGTAACAGAAGAAAAGAGTGAAGTCAACAAGCTTTGTATATTTTAGCAAAATAATTTATTTCCCTAGAAAACAATGTAAAAATTGGTAAATAGGACTTACAGTTTGTGAATATAATCCAAAATTTGGTCCTAAGAATGAAAAACACAAGTCCTATCACTAAATAGTTCTATTAGAATCCAGGTTCGAATCTCGACGACATACAAATATGGAAGGCGATGACGTCAGATGTGGTCCATGTACGAATATCGACAATTCCTCAAATGAATCACAGTTTTTGTTTTCGAATAATTCCAGAATAAATTTCCATGAATATCTTTAAGAATTTTTTATAAGAAAGTCAACTTGTTGAGTTTCCAGGAGAATAAATTATTAAATCCAAAAATCAGATGAAAAACAAACAATCTGGCAACAAATAAAAATAACACCTTGTTCCTTTAAGATGTTAAAACGATTCTGCCAGAAGAATATTAAGAATGCGTATTTAAACCCCAAAAACATCATTTCAAGTCTCGCGAGATGGGTCATGTGGTCTCTTACTACAAGAGATCTATCACGTACGCCAATGTAGCCACACTTAAGACCCAATAATAAAGAAACGTTGTTTACACATAGTGATCACGCAATCAAAGTATGGCCCTGATACTGACCAATCATTTTAACTGCCTGTTTACGTTCTTGCCAACCCAAGACGAACTAGGTGAACTAAAAATAATTCTCATGTAACACGTTTTACGTCTTAAATAAACAACATTTACTAAAAGAAAATATCGAATTATTGAAAAAGAATGTCTAATCCTTTCAATAATCATTACAATAAAATATAATGAAACCAAACTAAAATAAAAAAGAATTTCAAAACTAACACGCAAACAATTTAATTACATATACGTAACACCAAAAAGAATTGATGAAGCGCGACATTCATTTTTTCACCACCGAGAACCTCGAAACCAAAGCCAGCATCGTGGAACGTTTTCAACGCACCTTGAAAGAACGCATGCGGAAATATTTTACGCATCAACACACTCTCAAGTACATCGACGTCTTTCCGCACCTAGTCCAAGCGTTCAACCAATGTTACCATCGGAGCATCGGACGTGCCCCCCAAGAAATGACTCCCGACAACGAAGTGACCCTCTTCGAGCGCTTGTCTGGTACGTCCCCGACGGTGACTGTCCCCAAGAAAGGTGGAGTGTTGACAGTAGGAGATTGGGTGCGCATTGGCAAAACCAAACGCACTTTCGACAAAGGTTACAGACCCAACTGGACCACCGAATTGTTTCATGTCACTGAACGAGTTCGTGGCCGTTATCCTTCCGTCTATAAATTGGAAGACATGAAGGGGGAAGTGTTAAAAGGAACGTTTTACTTGCCCGAGTTAAAACGTGTGACCAAAAAAGAAGACGAAGTGTACGACATAGAAAGCATTCTTGATCGAAGAACCAGAAAAGTTGGAATACGACGTGTCAAAGAAGTCAAAGTACGTTGGAAAGGATATCCTCTCAGTTTTCCTTCTTGGATCAACGCTTCGCAAATCATTGACTGTAAAAAGAAGTGACCATCATGCCCTTCAAGACAGCCTCCACCTCTACCACTACAGCAGTGACCACTCCTTCCCCCAGTTCTTCTCTGCAAGATCTACAAAACCAACCCTTGTGGGTGTGGTGTGGAGAGCGTGTACCTAAAACGCAAATCGTCCTTTTCTGCATAATCTTTGTGGTGTATTGTGTCATCGGTGCTGACATTGCCAATTTGAGGTTGCAACAAGGAGACAAACAATTGTGGACAATTTTACTCAGCAGTTGCATCGGTTACCTTCTCCCCAACCCATCCTTGAAATATTCCTCTAACGGGAACAACAACGGGAGCCTTGCGTCCAACGTCAGTCACCCTTCCAACAGTCACCATAATAATCCTCTTTTAGACACTCCTCTGACTTTCAGCGACCCCTCGGACACTAGAACTGTGGAATTATGAACAACCAATTTTACTTGACGTTACCCAGTGACAGTTCCATGGAGGTGTTTCCCCACAATACTTTGTGCTGTTACACGGCCAAATTACCTCAGGCCATCCAATCGGATCACGAAGCCCATAGGGAAGTGGTTTGAGTGGAAATGATTCAGCCTACACAAATCCTAAATATCCTTCCAAATCAAAACACGTTTAAGGTGGAAGTTCATGACGAGCAAGTGCAAGAAAACTTGGATGAACGCACCACTGCAAGTGACTCTATGAAAACACAAGACCCCAAAACAAACGGTTCACCTATCTGTTGACCATTCCTGCAGGCTATTATTTTAGCGGTCAACATTTGGTGAACGAGATTGCTACCAAATTCAATACCGTGTTTGGCAAAGCCTTGGAGAAAACAAGTAAAAGTGTCACCCTCGAGTACCATAAAATAGCTCGTCGCCTACTCATCAAATTTTCAGAGGACAAATTATTGGCCATTACATTTTGTCCTGAATTGTATGACATTTTGGGTGGAGATCCAAAGTTGATCAAGATTAAAAACGAAATACCAGCCGTTACCGGCAACTTGAATTTTGCAAAATATTTTCAGTTCCCTGTAGAAATGAATCAAGGACTGAATTTGATCTTTGTGTACTCCGATGTGGTGGAGTACAAAGTGGTGGGACACACCTCCGTACGTTTACTGCGTGTCATTCCTTTCAAAGTTGATTCTGCCACGAACGCTGACGAGGAAGGTAGAAACACCTATAATGTTCACCGAGAATTTGTACATCCTCACTATTTGCCCGTCAGTAAGTCGTATTTTGACACTGTCAACATTACTATAAAAGGAGATCTGGGACAACATATTCCATTCACCAAAGGGAAAGTCACAGTGAAACTCCATTTTCGAAAACGATTACTCTAACCCCTTGCCAGTCATGTATCCTGTGTACCAAGGAGTCGCTCGACAGCGAGGACATGGTTTAGGAGATATCCTGAAATCGGCCTTTCGTTCGGTGGTTCTCGTTTTGAAACCGATGGTGACACGGGGATTGCACCCCTTGAGAGATGCCACGTTGACGCACGGCAAAGAATTTCTCCAAAATGTCATCATTCACAAACAAAATCCCAAAGAAGCTTTCTTGAGAGCAGGCAAAAATATCTTGCTTCAAACGGGCAAAGATATTTTGGGCCGAGGAGAAACTCCTGTAAATGCCCCGGACGCTGCCGTGTCAGGCATTCCTACTTCCCTGACGCCACAGCAAGGACAATGCAGAATTAGACGTCGAAGACACCCCTTCAGGCGACTTCACACCCCCAGAGCTAGAAAGACTAAGAAAAGAAGAACCGTCCGAGATTTAGACGTTTTTGATTATTAAATCAGAGAAAGAAAGAAAATGATACACCGAGAGTCTTGCGCCTGTTCCAAGTCGGAACTGGATCTGTTTGCCATGCCACCCACCATGATGACGATGCAAGAATCCCAATGGGTCGAATTTCATCCCGTCTCCTCTTTGACGGATTCAGCTCCCATCGAGTTTGAAATGAAAGGACAGCCCGAAGATTATCTCGATCTGAATAGCAGTTACTTGTAACCCAAACTCAAAGCGATCAAAACGGACAACACCAATCCGGAAGCCGATGCCAGAGTAGCTCCCGTCAACAATTTCATGCATACCTTGTTCAGCTAAGTGGATTTGTACTTGAATAACAAACTGGTCAGCAGTAGCATGGATACTTACCCTTACCGAGCGTACCTGGAAAATCTCTTGACGTACGGAAAAGAGACCAAGAACACTCATCTGGATGCTTGCTTGGTTTGGAAACCTGACACTGCAGGTGAGGACAAGTTTAACGACACAGCCCTGACAGCAGATGACGATCCTCACAATGTGGGCTTTAACGACCGTCGAAAGAAAATCCTGCAAGGCCGTAGTTTGGAACTGATGGATCGTTTGCATTTGGACATGTGGTTGCAAGACAAGTATTTGCTGAACGGAGTGGATATCCACCTAAGACTGAACCTCAGCAGTGTCGCTTTCCATTTGATGGCTCATGGCAACGAGTACAAAATCATATCCAAGAAGCCACACTTTACGTGCGCCGGGTAGAAGTGTTACCTAAAGCGGGAAACGACATCAGTCTCACATTGAGCAGAACGACCCCCAAGTATCCGAAACGACGCGTAGAAGTGAAAACTTTCACCATTGCTGCTGAACTCCAATCCAAGATCGAAGTTCATCTGTTCCAAGGACAGTTACCCAAACGTTTAATCGTTGGTATCGTCAGCAATGCAGCCCTCAACGGAGCCCACGATCAAAATCTTTCCAGTTTAAGCACTACAGAGTGTCCAAGATCGAAGTCAGTCGCGATGGCAAGACCTATGTACCAGACCCTTTGAACCTAACTTTGCCCAAAAGAATTACTTGAGATCGTACTTGTCCCTGTACGAAACTACCGGACAGCTAGGAACCAACACCAGTCACGGCATTTCGTGCGAAGATTATGTAGGAGGTTGCGCTTTGTGGGCCTTTGATTTCACTCCAGACCAAGTCAGCGACGAGAGACATTTCCACCCTATAAAATCCGGTCAACTGCGTGTGGAACTTCAGTTTGCAGAAGCTCTCGCCGAGACGGTGAACTTCATCCTGTATGCCGAATTCGATAATATCATTAAAATCAACAGTTTCAGAGAAGTCATTCTAGACTGTTAGAAACTATGGAAGACTCTTATCTCTCTTTGAACAGTAGAGAATCTTTGGAAATGGAATGGGAGGATACCGTGAAAGTAGAACCCCAAGACAAAAACGAAGAGGAAATAGTGGTCACGTCCAGATGGCCAGAACAAGAACAACATTTAGTGTCCTGTTTTGCCAAACACCTGGCGGATAAAATTACGGAATTGACCAAGAAAGATTGCTATGGATGTCAAAACGATCATCCCAGTCAAATTCAACACGATAAATGTCTGATGATGAGCCAAGAAGAAAAACTGGACGAGTATCTGGACGATGCTTGGAGTCTCATCTCGGAAGAAGCAGTGTTGCATGAGTGGTATGAAGGCTTGCGTGATCATTCCTGCCCTCCATTTACTCCTCTAGAGATCTATTGCATGGAAGCTCTCTTAGCCCAGAGTGCAGAGACGAAGCAAATAAACGGTTACTTGTCAGATATTTTCAAACAAAAAGTCAGAATTGAATTGATGACTTATCATTACCTGTGAAAAAAAAATGGATACCTGGGAACTTTATTACCTTTTGAACAACAGTTCGTACACTGCTTCTTGGAATCCTGTCGTGTGTGCTAAAGATGAACTACCTCATTGCAAACCTCAAGACCATCAAGCTTATGTCATCAACACGGACGACCGTCATCTCCCAGGAACCCACTGGGTAGCCATCTACTTCCCTAAAGAGGGTTGTGTGGAGTATTTCGATTCGTATAGATTACCCCCTTTGAAAGACGACATCATCGACTCTATGAGAAGAAATGCCCAGACGACACGATTCATTAATGTGAAATTACAAGGCACAGATTCCATGGTGTGTGGACAATATTGTGTGTATTTTCTTCATCAACGCAGTCTTGGATATTCCTTAGAACATTTAGTGACTTATTTTGATCGTAACTCTTCTAGAAACGATGAAAAAGTAGATCGATGGTTTTGTGACCATTATGGCTATTTTTTGTCTTTAGCTAGGAAACGTAGTATACATCAATGGCCTCATGACTTCCATCAGTGGAAATCTAACATGATTTCACAACGTTGTCAACCTTGTCAAAAAAAGTTTGTTTGATGTTATTGTTAATTGTTAGTTGTTAGTTGTTTGTTGAATAGAAAAATGTTGTATTTTGAAAAAATGTGTCTGTCGTTTGCTTTCAAAAAAATTATCATTATAAATGCTCCTTGACTTCTCTCTCTTTCCCTCACCATGACTTTAGCTGTCATAGCAACTCAACAAAAACCCAGTAAGGGTGTTTTCTATCGCGTCCGCGTTTGAACCATATAAAGCGAAGCAGTCTCCAGTCTGACCATCCACTGTTGACTCGTCAACCTACGAAGATGCCTTCCAGACTAGCCAAGCTGAACGAAGCTTACGTGAATTTACAC
This sequence comes from Megalonaias nervosa, assembly GCA_016617855.1. Lineage (NCBI taxonomy): Eukaryota > Metazoa > Mollusca > Bivalvia > Unionida > Unionidae > Megalonaias > Megalonaias nervosa. The sequence goes on along the minus strand of JAECUM010010997.1, from coordinate 10,812 downwards.
CGTGTCAGGCAAAACCTGATACCAAAGCCTGAAGAGATAGAGAATGTCAGGATGTTAAAAGTGACCGAAGACCTGATAGAAGAACTTTTCAGAGAAGAAATCAAGAAAGAACAAGAAGAGTGGACAGAAAAGTACAGACTTCAGAAGCAACAGAGAGAACAGGAACAACAGCAACAGCAGTAGCAACAGCAGCAGGAACCAGACAGAGGTTTTATCGAATGTCGTGTGGAGACCAAGGAGTTCTCCTTCTCTTTCCGCAGAAGCAGACCGTATCCCGTAGGAAAGCCTGCCGCCAGACGGGGACTTAGTCTTAGACAATAAAAGATTGCCATCACTCCCCGTTAACAAAAACAGCCATTTTCAGGACTACCTCAACACTCTCGAAAAGACATACTAATCGAATTGTCAAAAAATTTGTGTGTTTATGTTTTAAAAAAATAAAAGTGTTTCTATAAGCACTTCATTTCTTTTGTCAGTAAAAATCCACACTTCGTTTCTGTCTTGTCCGATAGTGTGTGTCTGTGTTTGTAAGTAAAAAACTCAACGTGAGTTTTTCTTTTAGGTTCGCGCGTTCCATGTAATAGTAATAGTGGTATTGTAAGTTTTGGTGTCAGGGGATGTTTTCCTTCATGTCCGTGCTCCAGGGATATAAAGCGGAGCGATCGTCAGTCTGGCTACCTATCGTTGACGTATCAACATTGAAAATGAGTAACAGAATTGCAAAGTTACTGGAACTTCAGATGCACCTGGAGTATGCCAGGCGGCTGCTAGACGAACTGGCCATGGAGGCAATACAGGAGGAAGCCAGAATAGAAGAGGAGGAAGAGAAGAAGAAAAAGAAGAAAGTGAAGGAAGAAAGAATCCTGCCTCACCTCATGCTAAGTCCTGTGTGTAATGTGAAACCTGAGGTGAGGACGCCTCCACAGGCAATAGCACCACCACAGGCAAGTCAACTACAGCCACAACAGCCACAACAACCACTACCACCAGTACCAGGAGCCGTGATCCCCCAGAGACAAAACTGGGAAGAGGAAATAAGGAGGCCACAGCATTCATGAGTGGGGCATAGGAGAAGACAGAGGGAACAAGTCTTCACTATCCCAGAAACTGAAGATTGGGGTTCTCAAGCCACTTAAGAGGCCTCTGCGCTCCCAATCACAAATATGAATTGGGTAAATGATTGGAGTAGGAGATGTGTCTGTGGTGCCCGGCCTGGGAGATGTCACCATTTAGCCAGGTGCAATTGGAATTCCAAGGAAAAACAGCCCTTCTCAGGGCTAACCAGATCTCTAGAAAAGAGACAATATTCAAGCTGCCAATTTGTGAGAATGTAGAGTAGTGTGACTATAAACACTCACTCCTTTACTGATGTGTGTGTGTGTGCTTGAATGCATTCGCGTACGTTTGTGTGGATAGTAGATATGGTGTGTTTTTTCTTCTTTTCCCGTCTGTGTGGATAGTAGATATGGTGTGATTGCATGAGTTCGCGTACGTTTGTGTGGATAGTAGAGTGTCTTTCTATGCGGTTGCGTACGTTTGTGTGGATAGTAGATATGGAGTATTTGCGTGCGTTCGCGTACGTTTGTGTGAATAGTAGATATGGTGTGGTTTTTTTTTCTTCTCTTCCCGTCTGTGTGGATAGTAGAGTGTGTGTTGTTTACTTCTCTTCCCGTCTGTGTGGATAGTATATATAGTGTGTGTTTATATGCGTTCGCGTACGTTTGTGTGGATAGTAGATATGGTGTGTTTTTTTCTTCTCATCCCTTCTGTGTGGATAGTATATATGGTGTGTTTGTATGCATTCGCGTACGTTTGTGGATAGTAGATATGGGTGTGTTTTTTCTTCTCTTCCCTTCTGTGTGGATAGTATATAATATATGAAGTGAGTGCAAGGGATGTTTTCCTTCACGTCCGTGCTTCAAGTATATAAATCATAGCAGTCATCATTCGCGCCATTCAACGCTGAATATTCCAAAAAAATGGCTTCTAAAAAAATAGACGCAATGAAGACACTGCAAAAGGCAGTAGATGACATGGGGATGTTGGAGGAATTTTTGGTGAGGATGCAGTACGATGAGTATAGTCCACATAGGCTGAAGATGGAGATAAACAATTTAAAGAAGATGAAGGAAAAGATAAGGGAATTGATGAAACAAATAAAGGAGGAGAAGGAGGACGAAGATGATAGAATAAGAATGAGAGCTTGGAATGAAAAAATAGGAAAAGAAGAGGAGAATGAAAAGAGGAAAAAAGAGGAGGAGGAGGAGAAGAAGAAGAAGGAACAAGAGGAGGAAAAGGAGAAGAAATAGAAAAAGAAGAATGTAGGAGAAAAAATAAGAAGTTGGTGGAGGAAAAGAACTTAGAAGGGCCACTCCTATGCCACGAAAAGATATCTCTTCTCTTGCCTAAAATTTTTTTTAGTTGTTATAAAATTTAAATGTGATAGATTGATATTCATCAGTCTATAATTGTGTTGTATGTCTCTGTCTCTAACCATGTTTCTATGTTTCTGTCTCTATTGTATTTGTCCCTACCTAGGGTAGCCGCGCGTATTCAGGTCAGCCACGTGCAACATTGTTACCAGTACCGTGACGTCACAATACCTGTTCCATTCCTATTGTCCCTATACAAAACCAAAATTTCCTTTGACGCTATAGTGTCCCAGGGGGTCTTGTAATGCTCATTCCCATTGACGCTATAAATTTTGACGCCAAAGTGTTGGGGGGGGGGGGGCCTGTAATGTATTTTCCCATTGACGCCAAAGTATCCACCATTCACTACTAGCATTAGATGGCAAGTTGTTTGCGATTTTGATCAGCGTTCAAACCATAGTGTCAAAAAGAATTAATTAAAATCTATTTTATAAAGTTAATGAAAGCAGCTCTACAACATTTATCACGAGCATGCATGATTGTTTTTTTTTTTCAAGATCTAAGTCTTTTAAATTATTGACAGTTCCTATTTCATATCTCCGACTGTTTTATGCCCTTCTTATGTAGCTAGTTCTTACCCACATTTTGGTCATTTATTTCGTTGTCTAGCTTTTGAAAAATTATTACAGACTATGTATCGGCTACATTAATTATATTCTTTACTACTTCGATGTCTGTAGCGATATTTTGTCCTAGTTTAAAGCTATTGGAGGACTTTTTCAAGTTGCCAACAATACTACCATCTTTTATGAAGATATATCTCGGCAATACAATTTATTGCAAACAGCATAATTGTAATCGAATTTTTTGGAATTGGTGAAATCGTATCGTGATATTTTTATCCCAGTCCTAGACTTGTTTCCTAAAATTAATTGTTGAAGTAAGGTTTTAATTGTGTTGAATAGTGTAACCAGTCTGTATGGCAGATAATACGTTTTAAACCCAAGTCTAAGATGCATGTCACATAATATATGATACTTTAAAGCCACAATCATTTTTATATTTATTTACGCACTGATGGCTTATGTTGTACTTTGCTGCACGTTTTTCCATGTCTTCTTGTTTTCTCGTCTGCAACTGTCACATTTTACAGTTTCTTGTTATTGGTCAGATTTAATTTACAATCGCCAAAGTAGCAAAATTAAGGCCTTATATGGCTGACGAACACCAAGTGCTTGCTACTGATATACTTAGGCAATATCCATGGTTTGAACCTCACTATAAAGTAGCCCCTAGTGGCTGAAATTATATTGGGGTAAAGTAATAAAAGGCCAAGTGGGTGGCTTCGTACTGTCAAATATTTTATTACTTGATGATATCATCAATATATATATATATATATATATATATATATATATATATATATATATATATATATATATATATATATATATATATATATATATATATATATATATATAATGTATATATATATATATATATATATTGCGAGTAATGGGATTAATTTTCTTTTTCTTTTTGACCCACTGTTATATCTAGCTTCACTTATAGGCATGAAGTTTTGACACTTAAATGTATCTACCTTCAGGTCACTACCCATTGTTATATCTAGCTTGATTTATATACATGAAGTTTTGACACATAACTGTATCTACCTTCAGGTCACTACCCATTGTTATATCTAGCTTGATTTATAGGCATGACGTTTTGACACTTAACTGTATCTACCTTCAGGTCATTACTAACATACTGAAACAGAGAGACCAGTATTTGTTATGGTGAATACTGTAATTAAAGATAATATCCAACAGAATTAATACAGAATTAACTTCCACCTGCAATTAAAATGACGGTCAACTTTTGGATTGTTTAAAATGAGGACAAATGCGTTATTATTAAAATAAAATCTCCCTAATACCCTTCTAAACTGGTACACATGGCGGAATGAAAGTGTGTGTGTGTGTGTGTGTGTGTGTGTGTGAATTAGATTTTTAACGTCCCTTTAACAATTTTTCAGTCATATCACTACAATGTCTGCAGTGTGGCAGTTTATAGTGATGTCTAGCACTGGGGCATCATGCCGCAGACATGTAGCATCATTTCCCACCCAGTCACATTATCCGGATGTGCTCTAACCACTTAGGTCATCGGAGCGGTCTCCTAATGAAAGCAAACTCTTGATTCAGTTTTAGCAGAGAGAGAGAGAGAGAGAGAGAGAGAGAGAGAGAGAGAGAGAGAGAGAGAGAGAGAGAGCAGTCGTGTACAAACTCTCAATCAATGTTTATTTGTACACATTTGATGAATCATCATCATTATTCAAAGTTATCAGTCACAAATTATATACTACAGACTTTGACATTATATTTAGAGATTACATTATGTGATTCTTAGGTTTTGAAAAGCTATACTGAGCACTTAGCTAATTGTAAACTATGCAATTTGTCTATTACAGTTACACCTTCAACAGTTTTGTCTTGATAAAGTTGTGCTGCACAAAGGGGTCTCTGTTCAAACATCCTACTACAAGAATCCCAGATAAGTAATCGCTGCACTTAAGAACATGTAAATGCACAATACATGCCTCGCGGTCTAGATTTATGAAACCACTTACCTAGCAGCCTAGCTGATCTGGAACTTTTGGTCTTATGGTATGTGGGCACAACTGCCAGACTGACGAACCGGGTTCGATTCTCAACTGTGGTAGGCGTTATATCTCCTCCCATTAAATTTTGTGACCCTGTTGAGAATGGGTTTCAGCCGCTTTGAGAGATAAATGTGGGCGACATCTGAAGACAAACTGCCCCTTATTAACCAGCCCAGCTGGTCTGGACCTTTAAGTCTGGTGGCATGTGCTCCCGACTGTGAGACAGGGTTCGATTCACGACCGCTACAATTAGACTTTATCAACCCTCCCATTACACATGCACAAGTTAGTCTTACCTCAGTTGACTGTGACTATACATATACAAATCAGAATCTAATAGCCTTTAGATAATTACGACTTGACAATTGGTGCAGGTAAGACGGTGTCGTCAGGTACGTCTATTGCGCGCGCATGAGTGTGTGTGTGTGTGTGTGATTTAGATTTTTAACGTAGCTTTAACAATTTTTCAGTCATATCCTACGATGTCTGCAGTGTGGCAGTTTATAGTGATGTCTAGCACTGGGGCATCGTAGACATGTAGCATGATGTCTCACCCAGTCACATTATCCTGACACCAAGCCGACCAGTCCTAACACTAACCTCATAATGCTGAGCGCCAAGTGAGGTAACTGTTAGTACCATTTTTATAAGTCTTTGGTATGACTCGGCACGTCTATTGCCGTACGGCCGTACTGGAAAAACTTTATCGGGGGTGAGGGTCTGTACCGTACCAGTAAGAGTTAAAATCTACTTGCACCACTGGGATAGACAGAACGAGCGGTTGTAAATACGATTATCCACAAGCATTAATTTATTTTCACCTGTGACACAAATTCGAGGAAGTCAGAGGTTGAAACTAATCTGACATCATCCACATGCACCTGTCTCTTTCCCAGGCCTCTACTAACAGGAGGCATATGCATGTAAACGTCTTTCCTTCTCACAGAGAGTACAAGATCAGATAACGGAAATTTGTTATTGTCTTAATCGTGATCCTTCAAAAGAGACTATTTTTTTTTTAATTAAAAAAAATGAACTAGTTATTGAAACCTGATCCATCAATGTTTAAATAATCGACATCATGTCATATTTCTGGATTGACTGCAACGACTGATTTGCACCTATTGTAGCCGAATACGCCGTGGATTGAATTGGGGATTTACAATTTCACGTGCGACTCTTCAGTAATGGGTAATGTGCCAGATACATGTCGCATATCTTATGTGTTCTAATCACCGACGAGGTTTGTAATTTTTTTTTATCTGTTGTCTAGGTAAATAGCTGTAATACAAGATATGAGGCTGGCAACGCGGTATGTGTTCATTGCTGTCGTGATTTTTCTTCTGTTCATTTCTTTGGAATTTATTCATTATTCCGGCAAAACTCCACTGCTGATGCCGGATAACAATAGGATACATGGCGTTTTTAGAAATTCTTCCATGCCCAAGAATTATGAAACGCACAGTTTTGTGTCTGAAAAGGAAGCTGAGGGTCATGCTTCCAACAGATTGAAGCAAATAATTACCGGTAGGCCAGTTGCAAAATCATGGAAGGAATACCAGCTTGATCCGAATTCCATAACAGGGAACCCTTTGATTGACGATTATGGTAAAAATGATATCGCCAAAAGTGGAGAATTTGGACGTGGTATCACCTTTTTTGGCGAAGAAAAGAGAAAAGCTCAAAAATTAATAGACCAGTATCATATCAATGTGTACGCCAGTGACCTAATACCACTAAATAGAATGGTTCCGGACTCAAGATTCCCCAAGTAAGTTTGTGATATTTGAACTTGCCTCTTTCTTTTCTCTATTTTTCTCAACAAATCATGAAAGGTCTTCCATGCGTTTTATTTCTTCTAACTTAAGAGCTAAACTTGCTAATATTCTCTAAATGGATGTGATGTAATTTTCATGATTGTTCTATTCGCTTACAGATAGAAATTCACGTACAGTGGTACTGAAATATAATTTTGAACAACAGCCCAGAGTAAAGAGCTTGTGATCGAATATATTTCAGTACAGTGTCATATTTTCCAGCGAGGATCTTTTTTTTTATTCGAAAACGAAATATCAGTTTTAAAAAGTTGAAATTATATACATTGTTTTTTCGCAATGTTCATTTGTCCATTGCATTTTTCTACCGCAAAATTATTTTGATGTCAATTTATATTTTTTATTATTTTATAATTTTGAAGACATATAATGTTTCAATTATATCGGTATTTACATTTTTAAAAAGTTGAAAGTGTCGTATGGGCATTTTTAGAAATATTTCGATATAGTGAAGATAAGAGGTGGTCATTTCTGGATGGACTGGGAGTATCTTTGTGTTTCATCTAAACAAGTGTGTGTCTTGGATTTAGTCGCATGAAGCAGATATCGATCTCCGGATGGTTGTTGGAATTTTGGAGATCATATTGGGGGGGGGGGGGAGGGCTCTGTCCAAGTTTATTTGCATCCATTTGATTAAGCATCTTCTTTATTAAAAGTTATCATTCTGAGGGATTCGGAGCTTCAGTTACCATTATGGTTGATTTAAACAAGTGTATATCTTGGGATGGGTTTAATGACACGAGACAGATATCTCCTGTTGCTTGTTGGGATTTGGAGATCGTATCTGGATAGATATGTCCATTATTATATGATAACCTACAAATAGGCGTGGATAAGCCAGACTGTTTCTGCGTACAATACTAATGTGCAAATGGTATTTATTCGATATAGTCATCTAAATGATGAAACTCACGATAAATAGCTATTGCCCTTGATTTATGTTAAGTTACACAGACATTTCAGCATAGTTCATTCAAACATTTCAATTGCCACATCCACCCATAAGTCGCCTGCCTTCAAACAAGCTCAGCAGTGGATAATTGTCCGTTTGTTTACGAATATTTAACTCCGTATATGTTGGACTGCGCGTGTTAGACTAACGAATACAACTTATCTATGATGACTAAGTTACTTTATCTTGAAACCTTTCATTTATTCCTTGCTGATAACCTACTTTTGTTCGTACAGTATTTTCTTTCCTCATTATTCGACAATACGAAAGTGAGAACGAGTGTGTTAAACACAGGATTGCAATTATTGTCGCTACCTTGAAAGAGACATTTAATATTGCCTACAATTCTCGTTCAGTGGCATAGCAACCGCCCAAGCAACCCCAGCATGCGCAGAGATGGGGGACGGGGGGGAGGGGGCGCAGGCCCAGTGAGTGCTAAAGTTTCTATCCAACAACATTTTTTTTAATCGGAGGGGCCCTAGAATTCAGTTTTCTTGGGAGGGGAAGGGGAGAAGCAAAGAATTTCTTGCTACGCCACTGAGCTCTGTTATTTGTAAATCCGTCTGATGGACATACAGTACTTATTGTCATTAGCGGGTTTTCATAACCCTCTCTCAGAAGAGAGTAATGCAAACAACTCTCATCCAAAGATTTATATGATGTATATAAATTATTGATATTATCTTTTGTTAGAGTTGAATGCCAACACATCCATAAATGTTTACAAATTATCCTATTTGATAGGTGAAAAAAAAACATACATGCACATATGCATCTGCCAATGCGTGGATAGCTCCTGTGGCCTAAGTGTTCAGAGCGTCCGCCTCGTCATACCAAAAACATAAAACCGCCTCGTCATACCAAAAACATAAAAATGGTGCTAGCTGCTGCTTCGCTAAGCGCTCAGCATTAAGAGGTTAGTTATTAGGACTGGTCAGAATGGTGTCAGGATAATGTCTGCGACATGATGCCCCAGTGTTAGACAACACTTTAAACTACCACACTGCAGACATCGTAGCGATATGACTGAAAATTGTTAAAGCTATGTTAAAAATCAAATTCTCTCTCTCTCTCTCTCTCTCTCTCTCTCTCTCTCTCTCTCTCTCTCTCTCTCACACACACACACACACACACACACACACACACACACGTGCATGTTACATAGAAGACTACCTTTTTATGAGCCTTGTGCTTAAATTTTAACATGAATGCAAAAAGTGGATATATGGCAATTCGTATGGACTATTATTAGGACTAGTAAACAAATGGCCGGTGATGAACCAATACTATAAGTTTTCATGTAGGGATATGAGAACATTAAGAATCAAAATAAAACTTCATTAGACCAGCACTACTCGGGGCGAAAATTATTAGCATTACAAGACCATTCAAACATTGAAGACACGGCAAAGCGCAAGTCAAGGTGCAAATAATACACAGTGTGCGTTTGTGTGGATTTTTAAAGGTAGCTTTAAAAAAAATTCAGTCATATCGCTACGATGTCTGCAGCTGGGCAGTTTATAGTGATGTCTGGTACTGGGGTATCATGTCGCAGACATGGAGCATGATGTCCCACCCAATCACACTTTCCTGACACCAGGCCAACCAGTGCTAACACTAACTTCTTAATACTGAGCGCCTAGCGAGGCAGCTGTTAGTACCATTTTTATAAGTCTCTAGTAGGACTCGGCTGGGGTTCGAACCCGCCACCTTCCACGCCCAAGGCGGACGCTCTAACCACTAAGGCCACCGGAGCGGTTTGCAGATAATACACAGAGGATGACTGCCTTAGGGATTAATAGACTATGGCTGATAGATGAACCTTTTTAGTAAATTTAAAACAGAATGAAGGCATAAACGTTATTTCCATTTTCAAGCGAAATGAATAACTCTGAGTTGGTAACTTTTACGTTTTAAAATTCACAGCGTTTTTGCTAACCACGTTACTCTCTAATGCTTCTTTATATGTTGTATTCGCTGACTCTTCTTGTTCGGATTTAGATCTAACTATTCCTGAAGAAAAAGAGGATCCCTGTCGAGGTTTTTTTTATAGAAAATATGACGATCTCGTCTCACTATACGTCGATTGATTTACATCGCTTAGAATCGTGCATTATTGTATTTGAACGGGTGAAGTCGAATGCATGTATTAACGTTCATAATCGATATGAGAAACGTTTCTTGTATGTCACCTCAAGCATTCTTAATACCCGTTTTCAAATACATGTACAAACCTCTAAGTACTGTATGGACTCATATGAGCACTGGTTAATTTATGAAGCCAAGATCATCAAGACTGCAACATCAATTACAGATATCCAATTTATATACCCTTCTTAGTATAATATTTATCGGACTGTAACATTCAGTTATTCATCAAAAGTTTGATGACACATGTCTCTAATTAAGAGGTAACTGTCATGTCACTAATCAAGAAGTAGTTATCACTGCAAGAAAGGTTTGAAACTCTATCTCCGTTACAAATGATTTCATAGTAGACAAATAGGTTAAAGATGGACATGTAGTCAAATTCAAAAGGACAATTAAATTTCTAGATAGCTATATGCTTATGGAAGAATCATTGGAACAGCTGGAAATAATGGAAAATTCAGAGAAACCATGAAACACTTCAACAAAAGTATTTAGAAAGGACACTTACCTCTACGAGTTTTTGACAATGTAGAGAGATTTGATTAAAAGACAGTAGGTTATTTTATTCATCACTCATAGAGATCACCCTTGCACAAGAAAACTATAAATATATATAGAATGTAATGAAGAACATCAAGCTAATTCCAAGCTCTAGGAGACTTACATGATTACATGGTTTAAAAGGATTCTTTGTTTTGTGCGTTTTGAAGGGTTTGAAATGTATGTATGTAGAACTATACGTTAGATCTCGCACACTGTTATAGGGCGTAAATTCTAGCACATGATGCGTCTTTAAAGTTTTACCAAGTTGTTCGAATTATATATATATATATATAT
>JAECUM010010996.1:0-46243 GCA_016617855.1 Megalonaias nervosa | reverse complement strand
ACATTCTTGACCGATTCCTGGAATGGCAGTGGTCAGAAATTACTCACTTTGTCCATTACTTTCGCTCTAGGAGAAGTGTTTGACTGACATGGTTATGGTTACTTTACAAGAGAACATTCGTGGTTTGCCTGTGGAATTGAGAGTTCGTCAAAATACAAGTGAAACACAAAGAACCATTGCATTCGTTACGTCACCGATGTTTGAACCGCTGGTACCTAAATGCTATAAGAGGACTGATTCTGATGAAAGTGTTCCAGTGGTCAGACATTGATGAATCGCGTGAAATTCATAAATTTTTTGGATGGCACTCATTCAGCTTACAAGGTGATCCTAATACACCGAATTCCAACGGACGAGTTAGAGGATTACAACAAATCTTTACAAGAACAATTCTTTCTAGTTCAAGAGGAAACTTCTGTGCGACGTCTGGTGTGAGTTAGTGGCTAAACGTTTTTGGTACGGTACTAAATAAAATCGAGGCTGTTCAAAAAGTACACTTATTATCTTACACCAAAGAGGGTATAAAACCGGACTACAATGCCACGACCTTTATCATTCGTGATAAAACAGATTCCGTGGAAGGAAATCAATGACACTATTCAAACGGTAGAGGATTACGATCGTCTATTACGAGATCTGTGTCTATTGAATTGGGGTTGACGTGTAATGTGTGTCTTAGTGACTTGCTTTCTGGGATTTCGTTTACCAGCCGATTCCTTGTGGACTCTTTACGAATAGTGCATACCACTCCAAAAAGCATGAAAGTGGTCCCTTTAAATGTACACGAGAGACTCATTCTGCTCAAAGCTTTGCGCTTTCATCTTGATACATCTCAACCTCTAGGGGAAAACAAGATTCGTCAACTTTTAGGCACTGAAGATGTGTACGACGACGTGTGTGTAGCTTGTGACTTACACCCTCACTGGAAAGATGTACGTGACTGGAAAAGTTGGGGTTTTGAGGCTTGGACAAAATAAGTGGCACACTATGCCAAAGATTTGTAATCCTAAAAAATTAAAACGTTCAGTGAAAAAAGTAACTTTTAAACCAGTGTTAGTGACAGTGCCAGAAGAAGAAGAAGTCGTGACCGAGGAAAAATACTCTCTTCAGGACAGAACCATTATCGACATCCCCGAAAGGCCATTCCGGGAGGACTATTGTGTGACTGTGCCAAGGAGTGTAGAGACTCTAAGAACATTACACACTACACCTACGATTTCACCTTTTGATCACCACAAATGTTGTACAGAGACTTGTTTATATTCCACTATGATCGTTTTGATGTGTCTTTTATTCATGTACTTAACCATTTGGCTTTTATGTATTTTTGTCTTTCGTGTTGTTCACAATTAAAGGTGACAATAAACGTGTCCTGAAAAAAGGTATAAAAACTCTTGTCTGTCTTCGTGTCAAACGTGACATTTCTTACACTACTATGTCAACCTCTACTGTGTCTACTCCCTCTTCCTCCACTGTCAAAAATCGGACTAGTTGGGAGGCCTTGTATCTTCGCCATTCCTTTAACATGCTCATTGCCGGACCTAGCTGTTCAGGCAAAACCGAATTTGTCAAACGTTTGATCGAACATAAACATCATTTGATCGATCGTCCACCTCAACGCATCGTGTGGCATTACAAAGAGTGGCAATCGGCGTACAGCCTTCTGCGAGAAAGTCAAGGCGATTCCATCGTCTTTGTGGAAGGCATTCCTGGCGAGGACGACGTGATCGTGTCTGACCCTAATCAAACTCATTTGGTTATTTTTGACGACATGTTAGGAGAAGACGAAGAAGAAATTAAACTGTGGTTTACGCGCAAAGGGCATCATCGTAATGCCAGTGTCATTTACAACACTCAAAATTTGTTTCAACAAAGTAAAGCCCATCGTACCATCAGTCTCAATGCTCATTACGTGGTGTTGTTTGAAAAGCCCTAGAGATAAATCGCAAGTACAAGTCTTAGCCAAACAGTTAGGAACGTCTTGGCTGACTCATGCGTACGACGATGCCACTCAAACCCCACACGCTTATGTACTCGTGGATTTAAAACCCACCACTCGCGATTATTTGCGATTTCGTACCCATCTGTTTCACCACTGGCGCCAAGACGGAGGGCCTGTCGTGTACACGTCCCCTTCGTCGGGTAAATCACAATCACCAAAACAAAGTCTCTAAAAACCTCGGTCACTTTGGCTCTGTCTCACATATGGTCAACATGACGTCCCTTCAGTCTCATCTTCCCATTAAATTGATTCGTGCCTTGTACGGTATCAGTCGCGAAACAAATCCACAAATACGTGCTAGTGTCTTAGAAGCTAGTCTCAAAGAAGTCTTACAATGGTTTAAGGTGACAGTACGCCAATTACTGCAAGGTATCATTCAGATTCCACATCAAACCAAACGTTTTTTTGAGAGAAATAAAGTAGCCTTGACGCAACTGGCTGATCCCCGCATTGACACTCAAACCAAAAAGCAAATCATTTTGAAACCTGGAGGAAGCGGTTTTCTAGGAGGTGTCATCATTCGTTCCCTCTTAAAATGGGATCCTAATGCTCCCCAAGTCTTCCCGAAGAAAAAAAGTCACCCCCAAACGTACCCAGAAGAAAAAGAAAAAGAGCAAGAGTGTCAAGACCAGGTAACAGCCTCAGAAAAAGAAAAAGAAAAGTCCACAGAAAACACCTTCTACCCGCAAGAGAGCGTCTCCAAAAACTGCTCCTCCAGCGGTGACACCCTCTTACTATTTATTGGCAGTGGCCACTGCTCACAAAGTACCTGCCCCCAAAATCAAAGTCCAAGAGAGAACTGGTGTGTTACAGAGTTTACTGGATTTGTCCAAGCAAGAACTGTCCCGATTTAGTCCGTTGCGAACTCCTCCACTACGTGTGTTGCCTGTCATCAATTATATACGACGTAAAGACAATCAGTGGCGACGCATTCCAGTATAAAAAGACCTGAGGCAAACAATACGGATCAGTGTTTTTGTGCTGCTAAACGCCCAAAGATGTCCCCTCCAAGAAGTACACACCGTTACCATCGTGTTCCTTCTTTGGTCCAAAAAGGAAAAGGAAAACGAAAAGGACAGTCACGTCATCCTAAAATGCGCTTAGCCAAACATCGACGTCACCTTCTGAGAAGACACATTCGTCCAAAGAAAAAAGGAGAAGCCACCAAAGAGGAGGATTTTACTTTCATATGGATAAGTTAGTAGCTAATTTCGCCACAAAGTTAGAGAACAAGTTCCTAAAGAAACAATAAGATAAAAGGATGCATGTCGAGTCATAGACTTCAGTGTATGTTGTGCACCAAAAGATGTCTCCTCATTGTCTTTCTCCTGTCCAGAAAGGAAAAAGAAAAAGACAATATCATCATCCGAGAAAACGCTTAGTCAAACATAGACGTCACCCCCAGAAAAGATACACTCGTCCAAAGAAAAAGAGGAGCCACCAAAGAGGAAGATTCTTTGGCGATTTTGGAAAACACATCGTCACCTTTATGACGAAGCGATAGTCCCCCCAAAAAGGATAAAAGACCGTGTGACAAGGCATCGACGTAAGTGTATTTTTTGCTGTGTGCTACGGAACCAACGAACCAACCGAGAAAGATGTCACCCCAAAAAGGACATTCCTCTTCTGCCCCCAAAGGAAAGAAAAGGAAGGGACCGCCACCTCGTTTAGCCAAACATTGGGACATGTTGTCCGTCCTGTCCAAAGCTCCTCCACCCATGCGAAAAAAACTCATTCAAACTGCCTCCAAAGACGTCATCGATACCGTGTGCGAATGTTGTCTGAATGTCTTGAAAGGCACAATACCTTTATCTAAACACCAGAAAGAATGCTTAGCCAAACATCGACACTTTCTTCACCAAATGGTCCAAAAGAAAATACCCATTGGTCAAAAGAAAAAGATATTGGTGCAACGCGGAGGAATTTTGCGCTTTATACCCGTGTTACTGAAAGGAGTAATGGGCACAACAGGAGGCCACGTACTGAAAGGAGGAATGGGAACAATAGGAGGACCCTTGCTGAAAGGATTATTGGGAAACATCCTGGGAGGATGAAGATGAAAAGATCCAAGAAGATAAAAGGGACCTTTGGAGTCAAAAGATCTCAGACGTGATCCTTACAATCCGATGGAAGGACGAGAACTGGCTTTAGTACCTTACAAGCGATGAATGGAATACCATCGTTGGCAAGAACAACGAACCCCGCATTTACTTCCGAATCCTCATCTGACCGAGATGTCCCAGTTACAACACGAATTGCAATCATTGATGGATCGCAGCGATTTGTCAGAAACGGAAAAATCTCAACATTACGGTCAATTGTTGCAACGACTGCAACTCTTTCACCAGAAAGCTTTAGACGCAACAGCTCTACCCACTCTGAAAGATTTTAAGGCCTTGATGAAAAGTCCATCACCACCACCACCACCACTAGCCCCAGAAATCAAGACAGAGTGTTCATCACCACAAGTCCCAGTGATCAAGACAGAAAAAGAAGAAGAGCTTCAAACTCCACCAGAAAAAAGTATACAAGTTAACAACACCACCTACATCCAGAATTGGTTGGATTAAAAAGATGATGGCTACCCCTTCTTCCTCAGAAGAGAAAAAGAAAGAAGGGAAACCAGAAGTGAAACAAGAACTGATTACCCCAGTTCAGACATCTTCCTCCTCGACACCAATCGCTCGTCGGACACGTAAAGCATTACAATCCAAGAAAATACCACACGAAGAAAAGAGGAGCATCAGTGAAGAGTGGATCACTTATTAAAAATGGAGAAGGTGTTAGCCAGCATTTACTACAATCCATCCCATCCTGCAGGTTACGGAGGAGTTCAGAAATTGTATCGTGCTGCCAAAAATCGACTGAAAAGTGTCCGTTTACTTCAAGTGCAACACTTGTTACAAGAACAAGCCACGTACACCTTACACAAACCCATTCGACGAAAAGTTTAGAGAAGTCGCACCCGAGTGGAAAGCTTCTATCATCAATGGCAAGCCGATTTAGCCGATGTCTCTGATTTGACCACCTACAATCGTGGTTACAAATATTGGTTTTGTGTCATCGACGTCTTTTCCAAATTCGCCTGCGTCATGCCATTGACTTCCAAATCGAGCAGTGAGTTAGTGCAAGCCCTCAAACTGGTGTTGAATCAAAGTGGGCGTCACCCTCTTCGATGGCAAACTGACAAAGGCACCGAATTTCTGAACCAAGCTTTCCAAAAAGAATTGAAGAAACGTGACATACATTTTTTCACCACCTAGAATCCCGAAACCAAAGCCAGCATCGTGGAACGTTTCAACGCACCTTGAAAGAACGCATGTGGAAATATTTTACGCATCAACACAATCTCAAGTACATCGACGTCTTGCCACACCTCGTCCAATCGTACAATCAATCTTACCATCGGAGCATTGGGCGTGCCCTCCAAGAAGTGACTCCTGACAACGAAGTGACCGTCTTCGAGCGCCTGTTTGGTACGTCCCCAACAGTGGCTGTCCCCAAGAAAGGTGGAGTGTCGGCATCAGGAGATTGGGAACGCATTGGCAAAAGCAAACGCACCTTCGACAAAGGTTACTTACCCAACTGGACCACTGAATTGTTTCGTGTCACAAAACGAGTGCGTGGCCGTTATCCTCCCGTCTACAAATTGGAAGACATGAACGGGGAAGTGTTAAAAGGAACGTTTTACTTGCCCGAGTTACAACGTGTGACCAAAAAAGAAGACGACGTGTACGAGATCGAAAGCATTCTCGATTGAAGAACCCGAAAAGTGGGAAAACGACGTGTCAAAGAAGTCAAAGTACGTTGGAAAGGATATCCGCCGAGTTTTGACTCTTGGATCGACGCTTCGCAACTCATCGACTATAAAAAGAAGTGATCATCATGCCCTTCAACACAGCCTCAGCTACTGCAGTAACCACTCTTTCCCCCAGTTCTTCTCTGCAAGATCTACAAAAGCAACCCTTGTCGGTGTGGTGTGGAGAACGTGTGCCTAAAACGCAAATCGTCTTTTTCTGCCAAATCTTTGTGGTGTATTGTGTCATCGGTGCTGCCATTGCCAATTTGAGTTTGCAACAAGGAGACAAACAATTGTGGTCTATTTTACTTAGCAATTGCATTGGTTACCTTCTTCCCAATCAGTCTCTGAAATATCCCTCTAACGGAAACAACAACAACGGGAGCCTTGCGTCTAACGTCAGTCCCCCATTCAACAGTCACCCTAACCATCCTCTTTTAGACACTCCTCTGACTTCCAGTGACTCCTCGGACACTAGAACTCTGGAATTATGAACAACCAATTTTACTTAACGTTACCCAGTGATAGTTCCATGGAGGTGTTTCCCAATAACATTTTCTGCTGTTACACGGCCAGATTACCTCAGGCCGTCCAATTGGATCAAGAAGCCCGTTGGGAAGTGGCTTTAGTGGAAATGATTCACCCTACACAAATCAAAAACATCATCGAAAATCAACACACTATTACGGTAGAAGTTCATGACGAACAAGTGCAACAATACTTGGATGAACGTAGCAGTCCAGCTGACTCTATGAAATCACAAGACCCCAAAACTAAACGAACCACTTATCGGTTGAAAATTCTCTCAGGCTATTATTTTAGTGGTCAACATTTGGTGAACGCTATTGCTGACAGGTTCAATAACGTGTTTGGTAAAGCCTTGGAGAAAACCAGAAAAGGTGTCACGATCGATTACCACAAAATAGCTCGTCGCCTACTGATTAAATTTTCAGAGGACAAAGTTTTGGCCATTATATTTTGTCCTGAATTGTATGACATTTTGGGTGGAGACTCTAAGTTGATCAAGATTGCAAGCGAAATATCAGCCGTGACCAGTAACTCGGATTTTGCGAAATATTTCAGATTCCCTGTAGAAATGAACCAAGGACTGAATCTGATTTTTGTGTACTCCGATGTGGCGGAGTACAATGTGGCGGGAGACACCTCCGTATCGTTACTGCGTGTCATTCCTTTCAAAGTGGATTCTGCCACGGCTGCTGACATCCTCACTATTTGCCCGTCAGTGAGTCGTATTTCGACACTGTCAACATTACTATAAAAGGAGATCTGGGACAAAATATTCCATTCACCAAAGGGAAAGTCACAGTGAAACTCCATTTTCGAAAACGATTACTCTAACCTTTTGTCAGTCATGTATCCTGTGTACCGAGGAGTCGCTCGACAACGAGGACATGGTTTAGGAGATATGCTCAAATCAGCCTTTCGTTCGGTGGCTCCCGTGTTGAAACCGATGGTGACACGGGGATTGCACGCCTTGAAAGATGCTGCGTTGACGCACGGCAAAGAATTTCTCCAAAATGTCATCATTGACAAACAAAACCCCAAAGAAGCTTTCTTGAGAGGAGGCAAAAATGTCTTGCTTCAAATGGGTAAAGACATATTCGGCCGGCGAGAAACTCCTATAAATACCCTGGGGGATGCTGAGTCAGGTATTCCTGCTTCCCTGACGCCACAGCAAGGACAAGGCAGAAAAAGACGACGAAAACACCCCTTGGGAGGACTTCACACCCCTAGAGCTAGAAAGACTTAGAAAAGAAAAACTGTCCGAGAGTTAGACGTTTTTAATTATTAAATCAGAGAAAATGTTGCACCGAGAATCTTGTGCTTGTTCCAAGTCGGAACTGGATCTGTTTGCCATGCCACCCACCATGATGACAATGCAAGAATCCCAATGGGTCGAATTTCATCCCGTCTCCTCTTTGACGGATTCAGCTCCCATCGAGTTTGAAATCAAAGGACAACCCGAAGATTACATCGATCTGAATAGCAGTTACTTGTATTTGAAACTCAAAGTGATCAAATCAGAGATCACCAATCCGGGAGATGATGCCAGAGTAGTTCCCGTCAACAATTTCATGCATTCCTTGTTCAGCGAAGTGGATTTGTACTTGAATAACAAACTGGTCAGCAGTAGCATGGATACTTACCCTTACTGAGCGTGCCTGGAAAATCTCTTGACGTACGGAAAAGAGGCCAAGAACATTCATCTGGATGCTTGCGTAGTTTGGAAACCTGACACCGCAGGTGAGAACAAGTTTAACGACACAGCCCTGACAGCCGATGACGATCCTCACAATGTGGGCTTTAACGACCGTCGAAAGAAAATCCTGCAAGGTCGTAATTTAGAACTAATGGATCGCTTGCATTTGGACATGTGGTTGCAAGAAAAGTATTTGCGAAACGGAGTGGATATTCGCCTGAGACTCAATCGCAGTAGTGTCGCTTTCCATTTGATGGCTCATGCCAGCAAATACAAAACCATCATCCAAGAAGCCAGACTTTACGTGCGCAGCGTAGAAGTGTTACCTAAAGCGGGAAACGACATCAGTCACACACTGAGCAGATCGACCTCCAAGTATCCGATACGACGTGTAGAAGTGAAAACGTTCACCATTGCCGCTGGACTCCGATCCAAGATCGAAGATCATCTGTTCCAAGACAGTTACCCAAACGTTTAATCGTTGGTATCGACAGCAACGCAGCCCTCAACGGAGCCCACGATTAAAATCCTTTCCAGTTTAAGCACTACAAAGTGTCCAAGATCGAAGTCAGTCGCGATGGCAAGACCTTGCGTACCAGACAATTCGAACCTAACTTTGCCCAGAAAAATTACTTGAGATCGTACTTGTCCCTGTACGAAGCTACGGGACAACTAGGAACCAACACCAGTCACGGTATTTCGTACGAAGATTATGTAGGAGGTTACACTTTGTGGGCCTTTGATTTCACTCCAGACCAAGGCTGCGATGAGGGGCATTTCCACCCTATAAAATCCGATCAACTGCGAGTGGAACTTCAGTTTGCAGAAGCTCTCACCGAGACGGTCAACGTCATCTTTTATGCAGAATTCGATAATACGATAGAAATCAACAGTTTGAGAGAAGTCATTCTAGACTGTTAGAAACAATGGAAGACTCCTATCCCTCATTGAACAGTAGAGAATCTTTGGAAATGGAATGGGAGGATAGCGTGAAAACAGAACCCCAAGACCAAGACAAAGAGGACGAGGTAGTAGTCAAGTCCAGATGGCCAGAACAAGAACAACATTTAGTGTCCTGTTTTGCCAAACACCTGGCGGATAAAATTACGGAATTGACCAAGAAATATTGTTATGGATGTCAAAACGATCATCCCAGTCAAATTCAACACGATAAATGTATGATGATGAGTCAAGAAGAAAAATTGGACGAGTATCTGGACGACGCTTGGAGTCTCATCTCGGAAGAAGCAGTGTTGCATGAGTGGTATAAAGGCTTGCGTGACCATTCCTGTCCTCCATTGACTACTCTAGAGATCTATCGCATAGAATCTCTCTTAGCCCAGAGTTGGGAGACAAGGCGAAGAAACGGCTACTTGACAGATCGTTTCAAACAAAAAGTCAGAATTGAATTCATGACTTATCATTACCTGTAGAAAAAAAAAACAACAAAACAAAAATGGATACCTGGGAACTTTATTACCTTTTGAACAACAGTTCGTATACTGCTTCTTGGAATCCTGTCGTGTGCGCTAAAGATGAACTACCTCATCGCAAACCTCAAGACCATCAAGCTTATGTCATCAACACCGACGAAAGTCATCTTCCAGGATCTCACTGGGTTGCCGTCTACTTCCCTCAAGAGGATTGTGTGAAATATTTTGATTCGTGTGGATTACCCCCTTTGGAAGACGACATCATTGACTTTATGAGAAGAAATGCCCAGACGACACGATTCAATAATGTGAAATTACAAGGCACAGATTCCATGGTGTGTGGACAATATTGCGTGTATTTTCTTCATCAACGCAGTCTTGGATATCCTTTAGAATATTTAGTGACTTATTTTGATCGTAACTCTTCTAGAAACGATGAGAAAGTAGATCGATGGTTTTGTGACCATTATGGCTATCTTTTGTCTTTAGCTAGGAAACGTAGTGTACATCAATGGCCTCATGACATCCATCAATGGAAATCTCACATGATTTCACAACATTGTCAACCTTGTCAAAAATAATTTGTTTGATATTATAGTTACTTGTTAGTGGTTAGTTGTTGGTTGAATAAAAAATGTTATGTTTTGAAAAAAAATGTGTCTGTCATTTGTTTTCAAAAAGCACTGTGAATATATGCTCTTTGACTTTCTCTCTATCCCTCACCATGACATTCGCTATCATAACATTCAGACACTAAAACCGAGTAGGGATGTTTTCTATCGCGTCCGAATTTGAACCATATAAAGCGGGTTGGTCTCCAGTCTGGTCATCCACTGTTGATTCGTCAACATATAAACATGCCTTCCAGACTAGCCAAGCTGAACGAAGCTTACGTCAGTTTACATCGTGTCAGGCTAAACCTGATACCTAAGCCTGAGGAGACAGAGAATATCAGGATGTTAGCCATTGCCTTAGACCTGATAGAAGAGGTCTTCAGAGAGGAAATCAAGAAAGAACAAGAAGAATGGACAGAGAAGTACAGATTTCAGAAGCAGAGAGAACATCAACAACAACAGCAGCAACAGCAGCAGCAGCAAGAACAAGACAGAGGTTTTGTCGACTGCCGTGTGGACACCAAAGAGTTCTCCTTCTCTTTCCGCAGAAGCAGACCGTATCGTATAGGAAAGCCTGCTGCCAGACGGGGACGCAATCTTAGACAGTCAAAAAAGATTGACATCACTCTCGTCAACAAAAAACAGCCCTTTTCAGGGCTACCCCAATAGTCTAGAAAAGACATACTAATTCAAATTGCCAAAACAAATTTCTGTTTGTGTATGTTTAAAAAAAGAAGTGTGTCTATAAGCACTTACTTTCTCTGTCTTGTCAAATCGTGCATGTCTGTGTTTGTAAGTAAAAAAAAGTCGACGTGAGTGCTTCTTTTAGGTCCGCGCGTTTGATGTGATGGTAGGTTTTGGTGTTAGGGGATGTTTACCTTCACGTCTGTGCTTCAAGTATATAAAAGGACGCGATCGTCAGTCCTGCTACCCATCGTCAACGAGACAACAGTAACAAAATGAGCAATAGGATTGCTAAATTGCTTGAACTTCAAATGCACCTGGAGTATGCCAGGCGCATTTTGGATGAGCTAGCCATGGAGGCCGTTGCAGAAAGTGCCAGACTTGAGGAAGAGGAGGAAAAAAAGAAGAAAGAAGAGCAGAAGGAAAAGATAAGAGGAATCCTGCCTCACCTCATCATGAGACCTCTGTATGAGGTGAAACCTGAGGTGAGGACACCTCCACAAGCACTACTACCACAACGACAGCCACAGCCACAACCACAACCACCAGTACCAAGAGTCGCTGCTCCTCATTTGGAATACTGGGAGGTGGAGGCTTCGGAGGAATTAGAGAGACAGCGGCAAGAATGGGAGCCGCAGCAACATCATCCCCGGCTACAAAACAGAAGAAGACTGAGGGCAGTCTTCAGAATCCCAGAAACTGAAGATTGGGGATCTGAAGCCAGTCAACTTCCCTCTGAGCTCCCAAGAACAAACATCAATTGGGAGTAGGACTGGAGCCGACGTTGCGTGTGTGGTGCTCGCCCAGGGAGATGTCACCATTAGTCAGGTGTATTTGAAGTTAAACAAAAAACAGCCCTTCTCAGGGCTAACCAAATCTCTAGAAAAGAGAGACTATTCAAGTTGCCAATTCATGTGAATGTAGAGTAGTGTGACTATAAACACTCACTCCTTTACTGGTGTGTGTGTGTGTGTGTGTGTGTGTGTGTGTGTGTGTGTGTGTGTGTGTGTGTGTGTGTCTTCTCTTCCTTCGTTTGTGTGTTTGTGTTTTATGCATTCGCGTCCGTTGGTGTGGATAGTATAGTGTGTATGTTTTATGCATTCGCGTCCGTTGGTGTGGATAGTAGGTATGGTGTGTTTTATGCATTCGCATCCGTTGGTGTGGATAGTAAACAGGTGTGTGTTTTATGCTTTCTCATTCGTTGGTGAGGATAGTAAATATGGTATGTTTTATGCGTTCTCGTTCGTTGGTGTGGATAGTATATAATATGTGAAGTGAGTGTAAGGGATGTTTTCGTTCACGTCCGTGCTTGACGTATATAACGCGGAACGCTCGTCAGTCTGGCTACCCACGTTGACTAGTCACCACAAGATGGAATTGTTTAACGAGTTAAGAGACAGTTATTTTTGGATGATGGATGCAGCCTATGTGGTGGAAAGGCTAGAACAGGAATGGAACTATGCAGACAGCCAAGACTTTGTGACCAGTCAAGTCACTAACCTGAACGTAGCCAGGGATCAGGTGGCAGGAATGATAGAAGAGGAGGTGGAAAAAATAAGAGGCTTCATCCATCGTAAATATGTGAGAGTTGGGACATTTCTTTTAAGAAAGTATGATTTTCACACCAAATATGGCATCTGAAGGAAAAAGCTAAAGTTGACGAGAATCGATTGTAGCGCATGTTACAGGTCAGGTTTATTCACTGCCAATTCTGATGAAAGTTTATTTAAAGAACATTATTTACCTTTGAAAAATATGTTTGTTAACAGAACCTTTGATCAAAAACATTATTATGAACATACACAGTTTAAAGTTTTAAACAACCGTACAAGTAGACTGTACAAAAGCTTTCGGTACGCACGTGGACACATTACGTCCAGTTATATTATCTATTTGTTTCATCATGTTCTTATATATAGCTGAAAGAATCAACATCGTGACGTTTCTAGGGATGTTTAACCTAACTTTTAGATTCATTAAACAAAGACGCATCGTCCATACTAAAACCTGTTATCATATGGGGTAAATGACGTGCACAACTGATGAAACAATCACAATCTGAGCGAGGTGTGTTAATAAGGCTGCAGCGTTTGCACGTGTAAACGGCTTATTTCAGTTTACTGCCTGTGAAGGTTTATAAATTTGGTAAACGTGTAAACCCAACTTGCATGTGGCTGTCACTGACGCAGGAACTACCCGCTTAAAGTAAATTAAATATTTTTTTCCACATCTTTTCTTAAGATAGACCGTTTCATAGGATTTTTATGTCCTTTGATTTTTGTTGAAGTATGTATCTGTAATTTTAACGCCGAATGTGGGATTGCTAGTTGAAGTTGAAAGAATTGGTCATAACGCACATTACAGAGCATTTCACATCAGGTTGATTCAATGATAATGCTGATAAATATTTCTTTAAATCACAGTATTTATCGTTAAAAAAAACAAGTTTGCTAACATACCATTTAATCAGGAGCATTTTATTTTAAAGGAACATCGTTTCAAGTTTGTAAACCATGGCATAATTTCTATGACATTGTAGAACCTACAAAAGCATCCCGTGCGCATGTCCATGCGTACTACGTCCGGTTCCATTATCGATCTTTTAATCGCGTACATGCATAGAGCTGTCGGCACAAATATCACTAGTGATGTTATACTGAAGCTGTCAAATACATTCAGTAAGGACGTGTCTTAACAACTGAATAATGTCGTAATAAAGTGTAAAACACGAATATCATGTGAAACAATCACAAGATGGGTGAGGTACGGCATGCACGTTAGAATCGCAGTCGGAGGTTCAGTACGTCTAGTAGATAAATAGGGGGAAGAGTTGAGGTTCTAAGCGCTTCCATTAAACGGCATATTTTCTGTTATTGTAAACCATGTTTGACCTTGGTAAACTTTGCAATCTTAATTGTTAGACACGGCGGTTGCGTAAACAAGGATAAAAGGTCGAGTAGATGGAATTATAAATGCTAACGCTGCTTGGGTTTTAGCGGTGCTTTCAGCAATTTAGTTGGCTATAGCATGCCCAGGAAATGGGATCTTAAGTCTTTCCCTTTCAAAGATAACGAACTGGGATGACCTAGGCGGGTATCGTTCCCGCGACCAGTGGATTACGAGTCTGACGCTCTACCAAGTGAGCTGCCGTGATCAAGAAAGTAGAGTGGCAGAAGGGCTGGTTAGTAGTTGGGTTGGAATGAGGCGGGTAACAGATGGGCAAATATCGGTAGATACGTATACAGTCTGACCAACAAGTGGATCTCCGCTTTTTTACCTGACACTACCGCAACCGGTAATGTCAGAAAAAATAGCGCAGATCCACTTGTTTGCTCTACGTATACAAACAAGGATGTTAAGAGTTGTTTCCCTTCTACTAGCAAGCTGGTATGGACACCTGATGCAATCGAAGACTGGGAGAGTTATTGCCCCATGGTAGGGTAGGCAATGATACAAAATAAAAGATCTATAGATTCAACGTTTCCAAACATTTACTTCACAAATTATTTTATAATGTTAAAACATGTTAGTATAACATTAGTTTATATTTATCAAAAATATAGTACTAAAATTATGTTTTCATGTATTGCACATGGCACAACCTGGAGTATTATCCAATTATACCATTTATTTCACATCAAGTCAAGTGGTAAGAATTAAAAACAAAAATGCAAAATATGCTACAAGAAATATAAAGTTATGATACATGAACTTACAAAGCAGTATAAAATATGACTGTATAGGATAAAGTAACAAAATCAAGCATAATCAAATACTTAAAAAAAAAAAACATTGTTAAAAAAGTTTACATTATCAAACATACTGACATATATCACATCAAAATATAACATACACACAAACATGCCTCGCGATTGAGTTCTCGTACTTGTTCCATCATTTTATTGGAGTTTAATTTATAGCCGAGTGAGATAAAGTACTCGAGAACTAGGCGATAGGTGCCGTTACTCGCGACACGGGATCGATTCCTGCTTGGAACGAATTAAAATTATAATTGTGTAAACTTCTTCATTGTCATTATGTATGTGTTTTGGGGGTTTTAACAATTTGAGTCATATCACTACGATGTATGCAGTGTGGCAGTTTATAGTGATGCCTAGCACTGGGCATCATGCCGCAGACATATAGAATCATGTCCCACCCAATCATATTATTATTATTAGAAATACTAATGAAGAATGAGTACAAATAGATGCGTGTGTGTGTGTTTTGGATTTTTAACGTAGCTGTAACAATTTTTCAGCCATATCGCTACGATGTCTGCAGTGTGGCAGTTTATAATAATGTCTAGCACTGGGGCATCATGCCACAGACTATATCATGCCCCACCCAGTCACATTATCTTGACACCAGGCCGACCAGTTCTAACAATAACCTCTTAATGCTGAGCGCCAAGCGAGGCAGCTGTTAGTAGTGATTATTATAAGTCTAGGGTAGTATTCGGTTGGTGTTCGAACCCTTGACCTCCCATATCCGAAGCAGAGGCTTTAACCACTTAGACCACCAGAGCGGTCAAATAGATACATATACACAGATACATACATATACTTACACATATCTATAAGTAGCCCAGTATGAAATACATACATACTTTCATACATACATACATACATACATACATACATACATACATACATACATACATACTGTCACTGGAACGGATCGAGTACATTGGCTTACATAGATCAAATGGTAGAAAGCTTATCTAGCGTTAGGATGGTTTCAAATTCGATCTCCGACCCGGCTGTGAATTGTTACACTTTTGAAGTTCGGTTGTTCATGCAGTTTTACATAAAATTAGGAGACGCGTTTCTGAGTCAGTAATTAAACATAATAAAGTAAGTAAATACATACACTTAATAACTTAGCCCAAGAGTAGTCAACCCAGTATATTAATTGGTAAGGGAGATAGCTGGGTAAACAACTTTACCTTGCCACATAAACCCACATTCATGAGTATTATTTCTGTACATAACGCGTGTCATTCATGTTAATGTTTCTACAAACTATATCAAACATTTTAAATAACAAAGTGATAAAGATTTTAGTTTCATTCCACACACACACACACACACACACACACACACACACACACACACACACACACACGCACGCACACACGCACATGAAGACTACAGAAAAGCCCTGTAGGTCGTAGTACATTGTTATTACTACCAATACTCGATACTCGAAGATGTTACAATGAGCATCAAAGTGGCCCTTCTACCGACCACAGATAAGACTTGACATATCAGATGCTCATAAGACTTGACCAATCAGAAGTCAGCAGTATTTGCTGATAAGACTTGACCAATCAGATGTCAGCAATATTTGCTGATAAGACTTGACCAATCAGATGTCAGCAGAGATCACTGATGAGACCTACTTAACTGCAAAAGCATATCACAGTTCGACAATTGGTCCTATTTAGGTTGAATTAAACAGCAACTTCTATTGTCAATATTTAAAGCAACGAAGGGACGACTTTTATGGATTTTGATACGTTAAGCCCAGTGTCATCATTACTATCGTACATAAAAATATAATTAATAAATATTTACAACAAAAATTAATATCCTAATATCCTAATGAAATGGGAGGAGTTATACGAATATCCTAATGAAGTGGGAGGAGTTACATGACCTTTGCCGTAGGGTTAATTATATCATATTATGATTCAAATGCATGTTTAACAGCATGAGGTATACTGAACTTAATGATGTATTTATGATAATATAATGTCATTCAATGCCTGATCAAATGATATGATATGACCCACCCCCCACCACACTGATTGGTATTTCAAAATTTTAAGTTTTAAAAACTCCTATATCCCGAGCCATGTTGTATATACGGGAGACGTAAAGACCCGGTAATCTACTGTATCTATTCGCTTACAAGACGAGTCCAACTGCAAACTGTACAGACCCGAATCTGCCGTCGCATAATGTGTCGGTAGATCTGAATCCGTGCAATTTGTTAGGAGTAATCAGAAGAACAAATAATATAGACTCTTATCCGCAGGCGCTTTATACTACAGCAGATCTCGATTTTTGCTATATGCAGTTTGACTCATCCTATAAGTAAGTACATTATAGGATTAAATGGTCATGGTTGGGTATTTATCGATGTGTAAATTTCACCTAATCACTCACAAAGTTTACATAAAGTCCTTCGGACTTTATTTACTTTGTGAGTGATTAGGTAAAATTTACACATCGATAAACACCCAACCATGATCATTTAATCCTTATAATTCCAATTTACTTCCTTTCTAACATCGGATCAGCAGATTTAATCAACAAAACATTCACTTTTATGTTGATCAAAGTTTTCTTTCATTAGCCTCTTAACTGCGATAGAATACATACCCTATCTTCGCTAGCCAAGATTCATCGATTCTTTATAGTCATACGGGGTAGAATGTCATAGCGGGTCATGCCAGTGATATATTGTTATAATCATTATTTTAATATATAAAAAATGGTTGTTGCCGTTAAACCAGGAATATTCCTTTTTTTCGAAAATTACGCTTGCGTATGGCACGTGTTGTTATAGCAACGTCGTTGTTACTTTCTTTGCATTTCTATCTTTCAAAAGCAAACTCGTGTCCAGTTTTAGTTAGATCCCTTGGTTGACACATGACCGTGACCTTTAATAACCGCTGCTGTAACATGTTGTCGAGGTGAAATGCAATAATTTCCGAAGACTGGCTTCTAAACTCTGCCATATGCCTTCTTCGGCAAAAGGGGTGAGTGTTGGAGTGCAGGAAGGTATGTGCAATTACATTGTTTTAACTTCTAATGGTCGATTTTAATCGGTGGTTTGTCATTTTTTGATCGGAGTGGGTGGGTGGGAGCTTGATGCTGTTATTAGTAGTGTGCAAGGCGTTGATATAGATAAAACTTCACATCAAATGATTTGGAAACAGGGAACCAAAAGTAGTCCGCAGAATTTATCGATTTGTAAAATATTCCAGATTAGTATCACGTGACCGTTTACATCCAATCAAAACGTAGAAAACGCAGTCAATTCAAAAAATTGGAATTATACGGAATTGATGATCAATATAAAATGAATTTTTGAAAAAAATAGGCATATTAATTATGCTGGAAGCTCTGATTTATATGCAAGTTATATAAGATATAGGATCACTGACACAAAACATACAAATTGTATATAGAACTGAGAAATGTCAAGGTACATAATATTTAAAGACGCACAATTTTTAAGTTAGGTTCGGTGTATACTCGTTCACTCGAGTCTAAATACAGCCTGTACATATCCAGATCTACAGTCGTATAATGTGCTAGCTGATCTGGGTCTATGCAGTTTGTAAGGAGTAATCTGTAGAACAAACAGAAAAGACCCTGATCTGCCAGCGCATTAAGTTAGCTTGCACTTATAAGAGAGTATAGATGGTATTTAATAGGCTCTTAATTGAAATGTCTGTCATTTATTGCATAAATTTGGTTTGGTTTGACGCTATACGGCACATCAACATAAGTAGGCTATTTAGTGTCGAAGCAGTTGGAGTAAAATTCCTTAACCAAGGACACGCCACGGTAGCTAATTGATAGGATTCGAACTCGCACCCTCCGGTCGTGAGTCGGGTACGATGACCACTGAGCCACAGCGGATCCTGCTATTGCATATGAACTAATTTTTGCATGAAAAGAACAACGATACGCCAATAATAGATGCTGTTTTTAAAGGAAATTCATTGTTATTTGATAATATGAGACGCTGGTTAATAAAAACTAGTCGTGAGTTGTTATGAATCCAAAACTTACAAAGAAAGATGTCTTTCATATTCAATGCAGTTTTTTTTTTTTTTTTGCAATAAAATAGGAACTTTAATACTTTTGGTACTGAAATTTCGTTTTTATACATTACCGTTTAAAGGTTGAAACAGTGTGCACTAACCTTTGGTGAGCGTAACTAATCTCATTTAAGTTACAACTGGTTGAATGATTTTTAAAATCAAAACCATGCTTAATTTAACATTTGTAAAACCCACGAAGCACAATAAATACTTTCTAAACTATTAAACCATTTAGTAACTTACCCTATTAAATATCAATTCAATATGGATTCGTATATTACAAGATTTTGTTTGTGATATGATACGATACAATGTTATTGTGAAACAACACAGAACGAGCCCTACACTAAAGAATACCGTGTACTAGCTTATAAGACGAGTCCAACTGCAAAACTGCACAGACTCCTGATCTGACGTAAGCGCATGCAGATCCGGGTCTGTGCAGTTCGTTAGGATTAATCAGGAGAGCAACAATATAGACCCTTATCTGCAGGCGCATTATGCAACAGCAGATCAGGATCTTCACTGTTTTAAGTTATATACGGTATTACAATATCTGTGCGCGTCATCCCAACTCAAATGCAAACATTCTAGACTTCGATCTGTCAGATCTTTATTCAATGACAGAACACGGATCTACAGTGTTTGTAATTTAGTGAGTATATTCACGGGGAAATACGGTCATCACTCACAATACTGACCCTCTGGTCACAATGTATGTACAACTTTAATGAACTTTACATGATCACTCATTAATAGATCTACATGTATATTAAAATATTAGCATCTGCATATGACATATATGTGAGATAAATTTTAATTTTCTTCAATTTTTAAAACATAATATTTCGTACTTTACATGGATTAACACGGATGTTCTATTTCAAAATTTCCATTATGACTTTTACAAATTAAAATGTGTTTCACACAACTTGAACACTTTGTTCGTTTAAAACACTTATAAATATTTTTCAAAAATTCAAATACTAAATAGATACATGTCATGTACATACATACATACATACATACATACATACATACATACATACATACATACACACACGTACATACATACACTCATGTAAAGATGGAACCAATTCAATGTATGACATTGTACATAATTTGTTTGTGACTGAAATTATGAAAACAATGAGGCAATCGAAATATCCTGCACAGAAGTGAACTAAAACAACATCACGTAACAACGAAGTTAAGTCAATAAAGGATATAGAGGCACGGTGACATAAAAAGTATTATACGAATATTTGTTATAATGGCAGTGAGTTGCAACAATCTTGTTTCGTGTGCAAACGACCATCCCTTTTCTCGTTGCGAGGCCTCCTTGGTCGACAGTTCTATTTATAAACCTGTTTCAACGTGAGATTACTGTATCCTCTGTGAATCTTCGCCTTTATTCAGTTCCTTGAACTGTACGTCTATGTAAATATCAAAACTACCCCCGTTTCTTCCGTTGACCCAGTTACTGGTATTTGTCAGTATCAAACGTCTCTCTTTTTCTATTTCCCCAACAAAAGGGCTTGGTCAGTATCAAATTAAATTTCGGGATTCAAAAATTTTCAATTTCATAACCATTTGCATAACAATGAACATCGCACATCATACAGAAATTTATCAATGGCCGGATAATCTTTCAGAATGCAAAATATCGACCTGTACAATTTCCGAATTTCCAGTCTGATATGCACAAATAAACATGAAGATTTTCACTTATATGGTACATATTAGAGATCACACATTTGATACACAACTCAGACGAAAATGACGTTAAAGAATGATATGAGAATTAAACAAAAGTCCCTTACAATACATTACGGTTGTTGTTGTTGTAGGGTTTAACGCCATTTTTCAGCACAAGATAGGCTATACATGGCGGCCAGTATTAATGGTGCAGGAAGAACACGGGAAAACCCCGGAAAGAACCACCGACCCACGAGAAGCTACTGGCAAACTTTCTCACATACCCACATTGGCCGAATCCGAGACTCGAGCCCATGCAGACAGAGGTGAGACGGCAGTGATGCGTAACGGTGAGCGCTTTATACCACTTGGCCACTCGGGGCCCCCAATACATACGGTTAATATTTCTGCGTACTGCCAAGCAGCTCATCAAGTGGTATGACCTGCGGTTGTAGTGTTACTTATACAGAAAACATCGGTTTACGGAGTTAGGCGTAAAATCGAACACATGATCTTTTCTTTTCTTGACGCCATCAATAAATTCATTAATAACCGTTTGATAAGACTTTTCTATTTTTAAGCCAACTGAGTACTTTATTACTTGCTTATAAGTCGAATCCAACTGCAAACAACACTGACCATGCTTATAAGTCGAATCCAACTGCAAACAACACTGACCATACTTATAAGTCGAATCCAACTGCAAACAACACTGACCATGCTTATAAGTCGAATTCAACTGCAAACAACACTGACCGTGTGTCTCTGTCGCATAATGCGCCGGCAGATCAGGGTCCAAGCTGGATGTTTTACTGATTACTCCTGACAAACTGCATTAACCCAGATCTTGGTCTGTGCAGTTTGCAGTTGGACTTGACGTATAAGCGAGTAAATGAGGTACATTAGTTTTCTGTTCGGAGCTAGAACCTACTTGTCGTATGTGTTGACCTAAAACAATGAACAATGACACTGGAATGTTACAATTTTTACATGAACACAAGAATCTGCACAAGAAACATATGAGGAATGGTCTGAGATAATTTCCAGCAGGAAATATACGTCAATATTTCTATGTAGGCTAATAAACACATATGCATTATTCTCCGCCAATGTGTGTGTGTGTGTGTGTGTGTGTGTGTGTGTGTGTGTCGTGGGTTGTATGCTGTTTAATAAATTAGACCTTTTCTAACAATATCTGCTCATGTTCCTTCTAAAAAACGAATAAAACAAAATATCTCAAACATCTAAGTCTAAATAAAAACTTCTTACTTAATAAATTTCCAGTAGGAAAGAGGCGTCTCTATTTCCATGTGGACTAAACATCATTGAAGTATATACAACTGTCGTTATGTGATGTGAACCAATGATACATAAACAGATATATTCCAACGTTCGCAACAATTTATTCCTCTTACTGATTTCCTTACGATGTACTTCTGAAAATAATGTCTGGAATATTGTCATCTTCAAAATCGCCATCTTCAGTCAAATTTTTTATGGATCTATTTGTTCTTTCATCAACAAAAGCAGATGTTTCAAATATTTCATCATAAAAATATCCATCGTCTGCTGCGTCATCTGAATAGCGTCGCTGTCGCGTGCGAGTGACATCATTGTCATGATCACCAATAGAAAAGACCTCACGTGTCAATTTGGAGGCGTTTAAAGACTCCAAGGTTTGACCTGAACAAGAATCTATTTTATCCTCCTCCTCCTCCTCATTGGTCAAACAGTCGTTACTTGCATTAAATGACTTCAGAGGCTTTTTCCTTTTTCTTTGCTTCTGGATACATTTTTCAAAGCCATCATCGCAACATTTCAGTTTGCTACCAAGAGAAAAAGAGAAAACGAAAAAAGGAAATCACAATGGGAACTCTAGTTCTAAGGATATTTTTGGTAAAATAAAACAATAGTCCCTCAAAGAGACTGGCGTTTTACTGGACGAAAATTATTTCTTGAAATACAAGATCAGATCGTTTCTTCTTTTTTACTGTTGAGTATTGAAACCATCTCTGGTATTTTTGAGAAACACCTGGTAGCAAATTTATTTTCTTATGTTGAGTTAACATGTTCACAAGATACCTGTAAGAGTACTAAAAAAATTTC
Source organism: Megalonaias nervosa (assembly GCA_016617855.1). Taxonomy (NCBI): domain Eukaryota; kingdom Metazoa; phylum Mollusca; class Bivalvia; order Unionida; family Unionidae; genus Megalonaias; species Megalonaias nervosa. The sequence goes on along the minus strand of JAECUM010010996.1, from coordinate 23,843 downwards.
ATCATGGCATTTGACCTTCAATCTGATATCACGAATATAAGATTACAGAACTCTTCTACAACAGCATCAAGATAAAACCACATGCTAAGTTTGGCTAAAATTTTAAGCAATATTTTTGTAAAGAGAAACAAAGTTATTTAAACGGTAACATTCAATGAATTTTTGAAATAGATACAGAAACTGCGTTAAATGACAATAAAAAACGTCATATTTGTTGGTGTCATCATGCTTATAAGCTAGTACAGCTGGAAACCAAAGTCAAAATCGTTAACCTTAAAATCAGTTTCAGAGAGCTGACTAAGATCTGGTTCAATGAAAAGCAACTAAAACAACGTTTTGTCAAACTTCGCTGTTATAAGTACCAGATACCGTATACGTTACTCAATGAATGTACAGAAATGTAAGCAGTTACCTTCGACATGACCGCAAGGTCATAAAGGTTTAGTTATCAGAACTCATTTACAAAATTGTAGATATGCTGGTGGTCCGATTTGCACCATTTTTTCAGAACCAATTAAATTGCACGTGTTTTTTGTTCAATGGCACTAAGCACGCAAAAGGAAGAGTGACAACAGGACTTTCGAGATGGATGTGATGCCGTGTTTTAGATTAGCACCATTTTCGTTAGAACTAGCTACATTCTGCTACAATTTGAATGCGAAAGCCCCATATCGATAAGACCGTCCGTTCAGGAGAGGTAGGAATATAAATATTTCATAACGGCTTTCGATGTATCCAGTTTTAAGGTTGCCTCAGCATCATTTTAATATAGGAATAACGATACATTGCAAATTTTGTTGGGGGTGGAGGTGGGTGGTGGGTGGGTTCGCATTGGAATCATTTCCTTTAGAACTTATAATGAGAAGTGTTGCAACGAAACCAACATATTAGTGTAACCATTTTTAAAGAGGACTAGTGTTCACAAACATTGCAAGATGGCCATATGGTTCGAAGTCAACCACATGCCTATATAATCATCCATTCAGAAGATGCAACTAAAACAAGATTTAAAATATGGCTACCAAAGCAGCTATACTGGTGGTCTAAACGGCACCAAGATTATTTAGGTCGAACTATATATCATGTATTTATTTATTTGCTTATTTTGAATGAAAACCAAACGTGACTGAGACAATACATTGAGAAGTACATAAGATGGCCATCATAGCTGCCAAACTGAATCAGCACATTTCTTATTCAGTGAACACTTGAACATAACATTACACCCATGTCTATACGATCATCTATTCTGAAGAAGAAGAAGATACGGCTATATTTTTGAGATGGCCCCTATGGCAGCAATGTTGGAGGTCTAATTGACACAATTTTCATTTACGATCAGCTACATATCATAAGAAGTCTTTAATGAAAATTATGTCACAACAACTATCCCTTCAGAAGCAATAGTCACAACAAGACTTTCTCATTAGGGTGGCACCATTTTCATTTATTACCAACCAGACACGACAAGACGTTTATGGGTGAAACCCCACAAAACTATAACATTTCTTTAAGAAGTGGCGATAAGATTTAGCGGCCATATGTTTTACTTTTGTGAGGCGCGCCATTTTCAATTAAGATCAACTAGACAAGAAGTTTCTTTAAAAAAAATCCAAAATTGATATGACCATTCAAGATTTTCAAGATGGCCAACCTGGCGGCCATATTGGACGTCTGAGGGGAACTGTTTACATTTAGGACAGCTAGTTATCATACAAAGTCTTTCGGTGTAAACCCCAAATCTCGACGGTCACTTTTCAGGCGGCGCAGCAATAATAAGATTCTTCCTAATTGCTGCCACGTCAGCCATATTGCCTGTCAGGACGGCACCATTTACATTTAGGACCAGCTCGGTGTCATGATAAATATTGTAGCGAAAACTCCATATCGATATGACTTTTGATCGCGACAAAAGTTTCTAGTTATTGTATGACAGAACTGAGAGAAAGAAACTCACTGCAATTCAAATTGATTTAGAACTATAAACTAAGAAAATAACGTAATGAAGTAAAGAAACAGTCAATGACAACATGACAGTGCGACATTAAAATAAATATCGTACATAACGCGATGTCGTGCAATCAAGTGAAAAAGATTCTCAACCGTATCATACAATAATGAACATCGATGAAAGTATTTATTTATCAGAAATGATATCATAATTCAGACAAACTTTTAAGATTATTCTGAGAAAAGCGTTATATTGTGCACCGTCGCCGCCACGTAAGTGTTTCCGTTATTCGTCAATTTACTATGCAATTTTGGATATTATCCCAACATGACGGACATAGATAATTGCTAAATAATTTATTGCTCCAAACACTTTCATCCTTTACCTAGTTTGTTGCTATGACTTGAAAAAGTCAGTCTAATATATGACTTGATTGTAATTTAAACGAAGTAAAATTCATCGTAAAAATGTGTTAACATGTGGTTTTGCAAAACGTAAAATTATCTGCAGTCCTTTAAGCAGTTTTATTACCAAATCCTCAGTTTCGTTGAAGATCCCCGGGTGGGCGAATGGTTTAAAGCGCTCATTTTCACTGATCACTGCCATGTCATCTTTGTCCTCGTGGCTCGGCAAATGTGGGTATGTGATAAAGCTGCCAGTGGCTTCCCGTGGGTCGGTGGTTCTCACCGGGCTTTTCCCGGGTACTTCCTCCACAAATTATACATGCCGCCATACAAAGCCTATCTTGCGCTGAGAAATGGTGCTAAACCCCAAAGCAACAACACGTTTAGTTGATAAGTATTTTTTTGTACGTTGTCAAGTTCCTCAGTAGGTAAGTCTTGCATGTCGCTAGTAATATACAGATCTATCAGAAAGGACCAAATATCTTTAAAAGTATACAGTTTACCCAGAATATAAAAACGTTGAATAATTTGGACACTTACATTTATAAAGCTTTTATCATAAAAATTGCGTGGAATATTCAGACATCTTGTAAATATGTTCACTAATCATTACCGGAATTCTAGTTACATAACTTCTGATTGTATGTATTACCTTTAATAATGTAGACCTCTTTTCTCCTTGGGAGATATTTTGTTAATAAATCTACTTATATAAATTGCATTGACCTGCATCTGCATGCACATGTAATTTCGTGTCTTAATATGTTTTCTTTGTGTCATGTACACTATAGACGATGATACCTTGTTTATTGTACTATCCACCATTCAGTTTAATTAATTGAAAAAATGTATCCACACAGTCCGTTCGGGCCATCGGAATTAATAAATACTCTTTCATTAGCTTGACTGACTGTGCAGGTAAAGTAGGTGCGTGTAGCAGCACTGAGGTACTCCCGTCACCACCACCCACCCTCCCGCCCCAATTGGCAAAAGCACACCTGTTATAATAAGTTTGTACAAGGTTGTCGCACAGGCATGTACATAAAGAGTGTTCGATACGGAGTAGGTACTTGTCGCTGACACAGGTTCTACCTTCACTCCATAGTGTACATAAACATGCATGCCCTTGATAATCTATTATGAAGTTGTGGCCGTGTTTGGTAGATATATACTCACCCCCTTTTCCGAAGGCAGCAGATAATTAGACCGGCTAGGAAAACAAAAGTGGCCACCCCAAAGGATATGCCGAGGGCGATACCAGCGTCCATCTTGTTATCTGTTGTATAGTGAAAATAACAACAGTTTTGTTATACAAGGAAGTACAACTGTTACATGTGTATAGTGTATGCACTCCCTAAATCCTGACTGTATGGATATTACAAACACGCCTCAGTAGTTTGTTGCCATATGAATGCACGTTTACGTCCATGATCTCGTTCTAATGTGTTACCTAATCACAGCCCATTCAAGATTATACCGGCCACAGCCAACAACGAGCCCAATTTCGAATAGAAAAAGGAACGACCTCCCCCACCCCCCAACAACAACAACACTGGAAGTCCTTTTGTAACGAGCAAATCAATGGAGAACTTGGAGACCATTCACTTTTCGAGATGGAGGTCTGGGATATTTTTTCCACTTTGATACGTTTTTTATTATCATAATATACATATTTAATCCCATATAGGTAAATATAATAAGGCAATTTTCGACAAGTTAGAAGAGAGAACTTTTACAATTTTTTGGGGGTGGGGTGGTGTGGGCAGAACAGTTTTGTTAATAAAAAAAAGCACAGGTCGTCACCAGGTTATTAAATGGTTGATCCCTGACAACGGGAACTCAGATGGTTGAAGGATTTAGTGAGTAGGTAAAAAGGTTGGTTATTATGCATGTAGGCAGATAGGTATTGGTAGGTAGGTAAGTATATTTGATATATTTCATGTCAGCTAACTAATTTTACCACTGCATTGATCTGCATCTATTTGTGATTTCGTATCTTAAAGATAATATCTGCAGGGCCGACAAGGGGACCGGTGATATATCCCCGGGGCCCGGGGCCCAGTCCGAATGACACCTTTTAATGTTATAAAAGAAAAATTTTGCTTGAACAAGAATTAGGGGAGGCCCGGGTGTTTCTTACCCCAGAGCCCGTGATCGCTCTCTACGGTCCTGCTAACTTGTGTTTATCTACTCAAGTCCCGTGGCTTTCGAAACAAAATTTCTAGTAAAATGTTATTTTTCTTATCAAATTGAATCTATAGCAAAATGTTCAGCATTTATGTGCCGCAAATGTTAGAGATTCGCAACACCCCAGGTACCCAGTTACCTGGCATAGGTTTCCCTTTGGTGAGGAGACTTACTCTTTCTACGTGGCTGAGTGGGTGTCCTCTGATTTGGTCTCTTAACTAAGGTGGGTGGGTGGATGTCCTCCAAATGTGGTCTACCAATCGTATATTTTAGTTTTGTAGTCCAGTTTCTTTCGCCTGAGTCTTGGGAGTGATCTTCGAAGAAACCAAATCCACGATAACAAAATTATACTATTGACAGAGCAATGTCGAAAAAGTATCTTTCTCCCTTTAAAATTTGATTCTGATTGACGCAAAAATAATAATCGATCTCGATTGATCACTGTCGAACAATTGAATGACGAAAAGGCTAGACTGAATGACGAAAAGGCTAGATTGAATGACGAAAAGGCTAGAACTCACCGACTGATTAATTATTGAATCAATGAAAGAATTTGATTGAAACCAATCCGTTTCAGTTTTATGTCGTGGAAGAATGCTAATTCCTGTTTAGATAGTTACAAGTTCTCTTTGTAATAATTTCCTGTCTGGAACATAAAAACTTGTCAAAACCCCAACGTACCTTTGTACTTTCGCGCAGAAATATTTTCACATACAAATGACAGCGCCAACAAATGCAACATATAACATGTATCACATACTAATAAAAAAATACATGCACAGATTCATGGCGGTAGTCCCCCTCCATTAGTATATAGTTAATGTGTACGCTTGCTAAGCGGATAACCAGTCAGGGATAACATCTGGGGACGGTAGCGTCTTCGCTATACAAGGTTCCGATAACCCTTTCTACACCTTGGCGTAGATAGGGTTATTGGAACCTTGGCTAGCAAAGATGGAGACAGTAAGTACGGTAATAGGTACGAAGATGGAGACGGTAGGTACGACGATAAGTGCAATAGTAAACTACCGATATCAGTGTAGCTTTTTGATTGATCCAGTGTTTGCCTCGAGAGTTTGTTATTGGATTTCTTGATGAAAAACTTAATTTTGCAGCTTTTTTTTTAGAATGACCAGACAGTTTTATTTTTTTACAATTATAAAATGATCTAGGACTTGGAGAAGCTTTGATGAGCAAATATGTTGACAAAATCACTTGCTAAACAACGTTTATCTGACCAGTTTATTCAAAACTCAGATCCAGGGATAGTGGAATCCTTAAGATACAGGTTATATGTAAATATTTCTCCGATGTTCTGATATAAGAATATTTAAATTTTGGTTACAGTACAGAAGTTTCGAAAATACTATTTAAAAACTGTCAATATCCCATTCCCCCCCCCCCCCCGTAATTTGCCAGTTGAAACTTTTTTTTTTTAACAATTTACCTCACAAGTCCAGGAGTGAAAATGACCAAGTGGAGCTAGCAGTTTTTTTGAAAGATGCACATCTGGAGTAAGTCCAAGCTGTCTATTCTATAACCCATACTACACCCATCAATCATACACCAAAATAAAGGGAATTAACGGTTCTTTGAACAATACCTAAGACATACAAAGTCTTTTTTAAATAGCCAGTATAACCAGTGAGGAAACCTGGGAAAATTCTTTTCCTTTAAAATTCTAACCCTATAAAAAAATATACTAAACCGTAGAGCGCCACCTAAAAGATTTGACATACAGCAAAACTCCGCAGTGAAAACTCCGTACTCCATGTGAAAAAAAATCCGTACCCCATAGTGAAAATTCCGTACTTCATGTGAAAAATTGGTACTCCATAGTGAAAACTGCGTACTCCATAGTGAAAACTCCGTACTCCGTAGTGAAAACTCAGTATTCCATTTGTGAAAATTCCGTACATATAATTACGTCATGATAAATAAAATCTTATATATGTGAGCCTTCCAATTTAAATTTATGGATCTGCTCGAAAAATTTTTAAACCTTTTGCTCACCAAGGTTCCTAAAATATAAAAATTATTACACTCGCGTCATAAATTTCTTTTAAAATGATCCTTGAAAATTTCATTCAAGAAAGTTATTGATACATATGTATAGCAATTGCTTCCTTGGAAAAAGAAGCTTTGAGTATGATACTCCGGCTTGAAATCATGGAAGTTTTCCCATGCGGCTCGTGTTTAAGCAGCCGTGATGTGTGTGTGTGTGTGTGTGTGTGTGTGTGTGTGTGTGTTTTAAAACTTATCTACATATTGAAAGCACCACAAGTGACAACTGGCACTAATATAATTCTAACCGGCATATTCCGATTAAAGAGCTTTACACTCGTAATAAATAATGTGTTTACTCACTCTCATTTTCAGTAAGAAGTATTCTGTTTACTCGGTCCTCATCCCTAGTTCGTGTAATATTTCTCCGCCTAAATAAGACCTGAATTATTTCAAAACGCTCTCTTTACATCATCAAAATGGAGGAGGGGTAATTATTAGCGAGCTTTTAATCGAAAATAATTTCCTACAATTCCAAACTCTATCCGTCAAAAGGATGGTTTTTTTTAAATTAACAAAGTTAAACAAGAATGAAGGATGAAAACCAAGTAAGTTACGTCCTCAAATGATCCGATAACGAAATCTGATTGATTCACACATACATTAAAAAGTAAAAAAAATAAACTGAATAAATATTAGTAATTGAAAAAAAATTAAAGGAAAGAAAAGAGCGATTTACCAGTTAATGAAATTGTAGTTGTCGAGTTTATCGTAATATTTCCTGTTGAACTGTTATCTGGTATAGTTTCATTCGTCAAATTGAACGCTGTTGTTGAATTAATTGGCATATGCTCGATAAATGCTGAAACAAAGACATGAATTTGTCATTTAGTGGAACTTGTTCAGGTTGAATAAGTTTAATAGATAATTGTCATATTTGTTTTGACTGTTTTTGCAAACTTTTAAGGATACCTCATGAAAATTGTTTCTTTTTTTTTATTAAATACGCAATTGTTGTTCTTAAAATAAAAAAAAAAAAAAACGGATATAGGAACTCTCTCCTATGATAAATTGGTCGGTGGTCGGTGCTTAAAAGTAACCAGCGCAAAACAAGCGTATTTAAAAAAAAAAGAAAGAAAGAAAAGAAAGACCAAATAACCTAAACTTTATTCGCATCAAATTAAACCATGAACACTGATGAGATAGAAAATGCCTTTCAATATAGCATAGTGACCGTTATATCAACACAATGTTCGCCACAACACTATCAACTTCTGATAATATAGATCAGATTTGTTCGTCTAAATGCCAAAAGACAACGATATAATACACCTTATTATGGTGAAATTAACTATATTATTTAATTCCTATGCACAATAACAGCTAAATTATTAGTTTGACTGTAACTCATTCTGACATAGTAGCGTGATCTCTAAATGAAGAAATAATTTTAGTACTAGTGTACTTGAGCAGTGTAGTGGGAGATAGCAGAGGATTATAAAGAATTACTACATCATAATCTTAAGGCATTTAAATTTAATGGCAATCATGTAATAAATCTACTTAAAATTTCTTATAACTATTTTATTTAGTTTTGGAATTTTATAGTGTTTAAGTTAATATCAGTTATGTAAAAAATAAATGATGGTTTCCATTTGATTTAGAATATATGGTCGAAGTTCTGTTGCACTTAAATGTTCATACTTTGCCGCTCTGACGGCTATCTGACGTTGCACTGTCTGTACTTGCACTGTCTGTACTTACATTTAAAGACTCCTATTCACATCACATGACCGTAGTTAGCCAATCAAAACTTGTCATTCTCAGCGTTAGTCAAGGCGATAACCAAGTGAACTATTCAAACTGCATGGGAGAATGCCTCTGAACACAAAAGTTAGACAGAATTCAGATGTCATCTCAATGTCCGTGGTGTGCGTTTTTACTTTTAATCTTATTTGTACATTCATACCTATGATTCAGTAGAACTGAACAAAACGAACGTGTGAATTTCGATGTGAATCGAGCGAGAGTGCAACGTACTGATAATGCAATGTGTCGTAATATGGTTCGAAATAGTCCCTACCGAATGCATACTATTTTGCACATTAAGGTAAAATAACAAGTTCTACATAGCCAAGAACGTACAATAATGAACAGTAACATTAGTTCTAACTGATTATTCAAACAAAAGTCCGACAAAAAATGTGATTCTTCGGCTGGGCATATTAATTTCATCACTATCATGCGTCTCGCTGTATCGGTAGCAAAACTCAATCGGATCGTTGAAGGCGCTAGTTTATGGACTAACATCATTTTTCTCGCTTTGACATTCCAAATTTCAGAAAGATAATTCATTTCCTAAATTATTCATGAGAAATTCCAGCACGACACACACATGGTCCCACTTGGAAATGAATAGGGCACAATAACCGCTAATTAGCGAACTTCTTTCCACTTAATGTTCATCTCCTCGGGCTTGTAGAGTTTATGTCATTAGACGAGTTCTTTGATGAATTCATTGATCCTCATGACAACAGCGTGACATTACTAGGACCAGAAGAAGATTTGATACGTATACTTAGTATTAAACACAGAGTACACATCCATAAGAAAATGCAGACGGTGATCTAAACGATGGTGGGTGGGGGCATACGTTCAAGAATGGAAGAAATTATTCACACATGGTAGATGTTTTCAGTGACAGATAAAAATGAGGTGATCAAAAATGCCACAGTCTTGTAGGTCAAACATCATCTCACATCCAACATTTAACATCAAATAATCTTGACACATTGAATGGGCAATGTGCATGCGGAGTTCCATTCATAATATCATAAAGATATTAAAATGTAGTGAACTGCAGCATGTTTCCTGACTTTGTTTCATGTTATTATTATTATTATTATTATTATTGGAAAAGGACTGTTCTTCGTAATAGTGCCTTGTATTATGGTTTGTTGAGTTAAGTATTACTATAGATATATATATATATATATATATATATATATATATATATATATATATATATATATATATATATATATATATAATTATTTTTGAGTTTCAATAGCTAAATCATTATGCAAATCAAATTAGAAATACTCTTCAACGCGAATTCATCTTATTGACTCAGTCTGGATTAGGGAGTCGAATATATATGCTATCCTCTCTCTCTCTCTCTCTCTCTCTCTCTCTCTCTCTCTCTCCAAACATTGGTTATCGAGTCCTTTCAGGTTTGTCGTCGGGTTAAATTCAATGCTTTCGCTGATTAAATATCGTCATAAACAAAATAACAACTTCCTCACCTGTGGTAAATACGTTTGTAATATCTCTATCACACATTCATATAACTTTAACTTCACCTTGTCAGGTGAAAGAAATGCAAGCGGAATTTGGTGAAACCCATTGCGGTAGTAGTCACTTTCTAATATATCTAAAAGGTAATATTTCCAATACCTTCAGGGTTCGGGCAGAGATGGAAACTGAACAGGTCGGAATGGGAAATGTTTTAAATAACCCTGCGAGTAAAAACTGATAGTTAATCGTTTTAGTAGATGCATTATTCCTATTGACAAAGGTACATAGGATGATGCTGGGTATAAAATACCAAAAACTTCAGCGATTGCTAAACATTTCAACAATCCTCGGCTTGACGATGCATGTAATGATGCTATCAAGGAACGGACAAAGGTTCTTACAAATTTCAATACCAAAAATCCAACGACTGAAACTCGGAACAAATACCGTATAAACAGAAATAAAGCTCGCCGTATCATTAGAGGGAGCAAGATGAAGACCTGGAGATCATATGTCTCTAGGTAGAACTCTCGCTCCCCTATTAAATTGTTATGTCATCATCATCATCATCATCATCATCATCATCATCATCATTATCATCATCATCATCAATCTCGTAACCCAAGAGGCCGTTGGGGCACAACAGATGACTTCACAGCCAATTCTCTCCATCTTTCCCTGTTCTCCACTGCCTTTTGTGAATTTCCAAACCCCATACCTGTCCACTCTTTAACGTTGTCTTCCCACCTCTTTGTCGGTCTGTCTCTTCTTCTGCACCCTCTCACTGTGCCTTGCAAGATTGTTTTTGCCAGTCCAGATGATCTTGAGACATGACCTTACCACTTGAGTCTCCGTTTTTTTTCGCAGTGGTCAAGAGGTCATCGTAGGGTCCGATGGTTCATTGGATCCTGTTGTGATCCTTTTTGTTGGTTGCATGGTCAATGTATGCGATGCCCAAGATCTTGCGGTAGCATCTCATTTCGAAGGTTCGAATCCTGTTTTGTAGATCTGATATGGGCGTCCATGTTTAACAAGCATACAGAAAAATGCATAGGACAATAGAGAGCATCAGCTTTATTTTGGAAGCAAAAGCAATGTTGTATCCTTACATATTGGTCTCAACATTGCTATTGTTGCTGTTGTCTGGGGAGTCCTGGAATATTGATCCCAAGTACTTTAAGCTTGTGACTGTTTCCAGCTTCTTTCCACTTACCTTTATTTCTGCGCTGATGTCACTGGTGTTGTTTGTCATCAGTTTTTTTTTTCGGCGATGATCTCCATACCGTATGCCGATGTGGTTGTGTCGAGGCGCTCAACGAAGTCAGTCAGTTCTTGTTTATCTCCTGCTTAACCATCAATATCACCTACGAAGCGAAGGTTGGTGATTGTTCTTCCTCCGATACTGACAGTGCCCTCGTCGTCCTCCAAGGCATCCTCCAGGATCCTTTCCAGGAAAATGTTGAAGAGTGTAGGTGACAGTATACATCCCTGTCTGACTCCAGCTGTTGTTTGGAACCAATCTCCCATCGATATGGAATACGGTACAAAAAAATCATTGGCAAATATAAACAGCTGCAAAAAGCATTTAAAGAAATCTGATGAAATGGTCACAACCGTACCAAAAACAGTGTCGAAGAATACTGTACAAAAGAATTATTCTGAAACGTTTGCCGTGTCAAAACTTGAAAAAAAGGCTTCCTCTAAATTTCAGATCTGTTTATGCTGAAGATTACAATAAACCCTTCACTCTCAGAGAGTTACACCACTCCGTTGATCTAGTCGATGCCACTTCAACAGGACCATATATCATCCTATCAACTTTTGAAACACGTACCTAATACAGTCCTAAAGACACTGCTAAACGTTTTCAATAAACTAGGGGAAACTGGTGACTTTCTGCAGTCTTGGCGAGAAGAAACTGTGGCTTCAGTACCCAAACCTAGCAAGGACCAAAACGACCATTCCAGCTATGGCATTAACAAGCCGTATTTGCAAAACCATGGAACGGATGATAAATTATAGAGGCTATGGTAACACGAATCCAGAAAACTATCTTGCCAGACTTTAACAATTTATCAGAGAAAACATTTTGTAAAAGAAAAAACAACAAGACACAGTTGTCGTCTTTTTCAAAGTAGAGAAATTTTACGACACCATATTGAAACACGGCGTTATGAATAACCTATTCAACCTAGTTTTAAGAGGCCGCCTACATAACTTTTTTTCCAAACTTTGGAAAGATAAAAACTTTTGAGTTAAGGTAGGCAGCACCCTTACTAAAGATATCCTCAGGAAATGGGTGTACCTTAGGGCAGCATATTGTCAGTTGCCCTTTTCAACATCAAAATGCCTTAATCAAGGAAGTGACTCCTCATTATATGTTGACGACTTTTTGATCCGCTGTAGAAATGTGTTCTATGGACTGCCAGCAACAGCTGATCATAAATAAAATTCAGAAATAGAAGAAAACGGGTTAACAATTAATTTCAGAAACTAAATGTATGCATTTCTGCTGATTACATCGTACACCTGACGACCCAAATCTATACCTAGACAGTTGTATTATTCCTCTTGTGGCGGAGTGCACATTTTAGGACTTCGACCGTAAACGAACTTTTCTTCTACATATTAGACAGCTCAGAGACAAATGTCAAGAAGCCCTGGATTTAATACGAGGTGTGGCAAACACAGTTCGCAAAGTTTTGCTCCGGTTATACAGGTCATGAGAGAGAGAGAGAGAGAGAGAGAGACAGACAGAGAGACAGACAGAGAACAGAGAGAGAGAGACAGAGAGACAGAGAGAGAGAGAGAGAGAGAGAGAGAGAGAGAGAAAACATTCCTATCACACATGACTGTCTAGAATATGCAGTCAAATCCGGGCACACATGGACACGATAGCGAAGACATACTTCTTGACATTCACAGATTGCCAGTTGGACAAAGTATTCAACGGCATTAAACCGTATTAAGAAGACCACATTTAGACACAAACATACGGCATTTCAATCTGACAAATAGCCTGAAAAGCAACGCTTCAATTTAGACAGCTTTACACTGTTTCAAATAGTTGCATGAGAAGACAAAACTGGTATACCAAAGCAAACTTAAGAATTGTAAGATGATGCCAAAATAAATTTTATCGCTAGAGTTCTGTTTGTAGGTTAATTCCTCTGTTTCATCAGTGATACATACACTAAGCTATAACGGTGTAGCTCAAAACTTATTACCCGATACAAACACTGATCTATGGCGATATAGCCCAAACTGTCTTACCCGATACAAACACAAAGATACTGAGATACACCCCAAAATGTATTACCTGATCACATGTATGGGTTACTAAAGGACAATCACATGTAATCGCTTTTAAGTCGAATCTAACTGCAAACTGCACAGATCCAGATATGCCGTCTCACATTGCACAAGCAGATCCGTGTCTTCTCAGTTTGCTAGAAGTTATAAATGGAACAAACAACGTAGACCCTAATTTGCATTATGCGACGGCAGATCAGGATATATGGTGTTTTGCATTTTGGGTGGTCTTATAAGCGAATGCATACGGTATTTTATTCCGATCATTGGATAATAAACAATAAAGGCATTTTGTATTAAACAAGTTATTAAAATCATTGTTTTACAACTAGTTATTGTAGTTCGATCCTAATCTACTTTGGTCGTTAAATATACTTAGAGCATTATTGAAAATAAATTTAATAAATCAGTTTATATTTTGATGGTATATTTTATGCTAAATTATCTTTCATACTAAATACAATTCTGACTTATTAAGTAACATTTTTATTTTTGTGCATACTCATAAAAACTCTATGCAGGCGTGCATATATATTTACGAGTCCATGCGATGTTAATCTTAGTTACTACAGACAGACCCGGCCCTAGGATGTGCGGGGCCCAAGGCAGCATGCGGGGCCCAAGGCAACAAGCGATAAGCGCGGGGACTCCAAGTAAAAAATTGCATTGCGGAGAAGCGCGGGGCCCAAGGCGGTTGCCGCGTTCGCCTTGCCCTAAGGCCGTGCCTGACTACAGAAGTTTAAAAGAAAAGTATTATGTATAATGATTCTTAGTGAGATTAAATTTACAGTGTCTTTCATCGAGGAATATTGGCAATAACTTAAATAGTGAGGTAATAGCCATATAACATTTATGTCAAATCGGATAAGCATTTACGTTCAACAAACTGTAAGAGAGGTTTGTTACGATTACACTAACCAGCCCGACCTGGTTATACCAGCGAGTCTAAAAATGGCCTATGATCACTAGAACATGAAATGAAAAAAGTTATTTTCTCTTCCTCCTAACAGCATAAAATGTTTTACTAAACCAAATCCCACAACTGCTCAACAATTACAAGATATTGCTGCCTTACATAGCTTACCCAATTTATATCGTCTGTCTCCTATCATATTTAAAATTTTTTTTTTTAATCCTAACCCAACACGAATGAAATATAGTTTTCAATCTTTCTGAGGGTCCGTGGTGATTGAATGGTGTAAGGCGTCCGCCTGGTTGTTGAATCTTCTCTAGTTATTTTTCCACCAAATATACTGGCCGCCAAGTATAGCCTATCATGTGCTGAAAAATGACATTAAACCCCACAAAAATCAAACTTATATCAAGCTAATAATATGCTTGTTAGTAGTTGTACGTTGGTTATAATATGATCGCATTTACTGATAGAGGGTTCGTTGTACACGACCTTAGAATGTAGCTGGTTCAGGCCGCAGGTACTCGACGCGAGCTTGAACGTGAAAAAAAATGCAATAATCTGAAGGAAAAAAAATCATACCGAGTGACAAAATTACCCTCAGATTATCCCCATGACCCATTCTGACATAGGATAGTTTGACAGACAGTATCCTATATCAGAACGGCTCTTGGGGGTAATCTGAGGTAATTTTTTCACTCTGTATGATTTTTCAACATCAAGCTCGCGTCGAGCACCTGTGGTTCAGGCACCAGTATTGACTTCGGAGACTAATGGGATTTCAGAACTGGTACCGTCATGAAAATGACCATGGATGCAGGTACCGGCTAAATTCGCCTCTACCTTCACGAAATTGTGCTTCTGTTTTAAAAAGTTAGTAGTGTTTGACACAAAATTTACCAGCATCTACTAGTACCTTTACGATCAGTGATGATAGTCAAATCAAAGTGTAAACAGAGTAGATAGAATATCTTCAATACCTAAACCTGAAATAGTTCAACAGTGAAAGAGCTCAAATAACTTGTAATACCGAGCAAGTAGATCCAGACACACTGAAAAAGTTCAAATAACTTGTAATTCCGAGCAAGTAGATCCAAACGCACTAACTTTCGATCCGCAAGTATTTGTTGTTGTTGTTGTTGTTGGGTTTAACACCATTTTTCAGCACAAGATAGGCTATACATGGCGGCCAGTATAAATGGTGGTGGAAGAACCCGGGAAAACCCCGGAAAGAACCACCGACCCACGAGAACCTACTGGCATGCTTTCTCACATACCCACATAATCCGAACCCATGACTCAAACCCACGCAGATAGAGGTGAGATGGCAATGATCCGCGGTTTAGACCACTAGGCCACTCGGGATCGACACGTATACTTTTGCTTATACTGCTCAAGTCACGTTGATCTGAACTAATCATCCAATTGATTCAAACGGCATGAAACAACATACATTTCGAAGATAAATACAGCTATCGTCAGTCCAATCCACTGTGCAAACTCGTGGGTTCTTGCTGAGCTCATATGTAGATCGTCAAAAGTTGTCTTTTTGGGGGTGGGTGGGTGAGTCGGGGGGTGTTGCTCTATTTTGCTTTTTGTTCCCGTAAGCCAGTTCGTCTCATACCGGTATAAAGTATGTCGTAGCAGTAACATCCGAATGAAAGGTCAAGGCGTCATACGTCCAACGATCTAGCTATACATATCCAAACAAGTCGGTGTACAAATCTAAATTTAGCATACTCAAATGTGTCACATAAATGAAAACAAAATCAGAATACCAAGCCTGCTATTGGCTGTTTTCAAATTGTATCAAAACACCTTTCTTTTTTTTATCCGTATTATTCAGAAATACATACCTAATGTTGACATTGCCTCACAAATCAAAACATAAATGTCCGCTCAACATAGGTTCTTTCATCTTAACCCACCTGTTACAAATATTGCCTCACAATTCAATGGTACAGGTACTACTGTGAAGAGACTTCGAACAATGTTCAGTTTGATATAATATACGTATCGTAACTGCTCCTATTCAGGGGTCAAGTTTGATAATACCAAGACATTACCGAAATAATTCTGATAAAACATGATTCGCTTTTAATAGGCGGAAAAGACTATATACCACGTCCTTTTTCTTGGTCGTTACTCTCCAGCTTCAGAAAGCAGTTTTATGTTCTGACATAGGAAGTTAGACCAGGAACACGCTAGCCGTGAAAACACATACTTTCTAATTGACCTTAACCTATAATACAGAGGAATACTTTACATTTTATATAAACATTTTGGACCTTTAAGTTCGAGCAGTTGATTCTAATTACTATACAAATCTCCAGAACCAACAATCTATCTGACACCATCACAAAGAAACAGTGAAGCTGACAACGCCGGACGATTGCGTTAAACAAGTCGTGACAATATTAAAAACAGACATCCCGTTTCATTCGTGGGTATATTTTGCTAGGTTAAAAAAAATTAGTAAAACATAAAATTTTAACCAAAGATAATAGTCGACATAAGTAAATTACCTGTCATATTTTAGGTGTGCGCCATTTGGTATTCTGGCCAAGAAGAGGGAAAAAAAAAAAAAAAAAAAAAATCCATGGCTGATAAAAGGATCGGTTAAAATTAACTTGACTCGTATTTCTTTTTCTCTGACATAAATACAAAAATCATTAAAACTATCTCATATGAATTTAACCATGTGATGCTGAATTAATCGTATTTGGACAATTAATTCCTTGGGAAGCACTGCCAAATTGTTTTTGAGCAAAGTAGCATATACTCTGATGTTTTACTGAACTATCAAATGCTCTTTTCTGTATAAACTATGTTTTATACTAAATGTTATATTTATTATAAGAGAGAGAGAGAGAGAGAGACTGTCCTCGTTAACTGCTAGCAGTCGCTTTGGCATGTACCGTCTGTACTCGCTTATAAGCCGAACCAATTGCAAATTACACAGACCCAGATCTGCCGTCGCATAATTCGCCGGCAGATCTGGATCTAGGCAGTTTCTTAGGTGTAATAAATAGAACAAACAACATAGACCCTGATCTACAGGCGCATTATGCTACGTCAGATCAGGGTCTTAATTGTTTGCAGTTTGACTCGACTTGTAAGTGATTACATACGGTATATTACAGCTAGATTTACTTCATTTTCCAATAGTCCCCCCACCCCAAGAAACAGTTATGGTCTTTACCTAACTGAACATAATATATTATCTATGCATATTTTTAACTAATCATGTCTCGAAATCTAAAAGGAATATACTTATAAAATCAGAAATGAAATAAATACAATATGAATCCTTTATTCCCGCTATTACCTGCACGATTTACTTTTGTAATCTTTACTGTAATACACTCAAAATGTGAAGCATTTCAAATCATAAAGGAGCAAAGAGTATTACCTCTTCAACGTAATGATGGTACATAAATGGATGGGAGTGGGCTTTGATAACGTAAAGAAGACATCCTTGCTTAGTACCACCGTCATTCAAATAATGTAGTCAGGAGAACTGTAAGTCTACTATTGTACGACTTTATGGTGGAATTTATCATCGTGCTGGACAAAGTTCAGAAGTAATCGAGCAATGTCCGCTGTTATATTATATTGCATGTTGAAACGAAATGTGGCACTTATCTCTCAAAAGCCCTTGAAATCACCCATAAAGCAAACATTCTGATCTGTATCGACTTGAGTTCTCGTTTTTAAAACTATGAATTTTTCTTTAACTTTCGTAACATTGTTTCGTATAAAAGGTAATCATTGAAGCTAAAAAAAGATGTCCATGTAAATTACATACCGCATTCATGGTGATATAGTATTGCATTACTTAAGTTTCAATCATTATATCCGAACACATTCTAATAATTCAAACGATGTGCACTTATCAAATTACTGTTATTATCATACCGTGGAATGCAAATGGTTTTAGGAAAAAACACTAGAGAATCCAAATTTTAAAACTATTTTATAAAGTACGATTTTATTTGTTTCCTGGAAAAACGTACAATATTGCACATGGTTTTGCATCGGATATACTATTGTTTGTCAAAGATGATGTTAAGCATAGAAAGTGTACAGGGATGGGAGTGGGAGTAAGGGGATCAGGTCAACAGCTGTTCTTATGTAAGGAAACATAGTATTAAGCATAGAAAGAGTGCCGGGGGAAGGATATTAGGTGGTCTTTTGATCCTATACAGAAAATTAATTTAGTTTGCTTATTTTTACGGCACAGCTGAGGAAATTGTGCCAAGGAAATTGGAGTCAAGGACTTTGCCCATAAACGTACCACAGTAGCTGACCTGGGTTGATCTGATTGTAGGAATCTAACCCTCACCCTTCGGTAGCTATTTCGGCAAGCTACTGCGTCGGTCCTCCCTGTGAATCGAAACGTAGTGTGAAGCATAAAAAGAGTGCAGGAAAGGAGATCAAGTGGTTGTTGTTCTTGTGTTGAGAAACACAATGATGGAGGATGGGGGTCATGTGGGCTGATGTTCTTATGTACAAAACAAATTGTTACGCACAAAAATATAGTACATGGGGATGGGGGTAATGTGGAGTGTTGTTCTTATGTGTGCACTGGAAGGAAGGGATTAGTTAAAGAAACATATTATTAAGGAGAGAGAGATCGAGATCGAGAGATCGAAATCGAGATCATGTTGATTTTGGTCTTAAGTAAAAGTACAATGTCAAGCATAGACAGACTGGTTAATGAAAGAGATCACGAGGTCTGCAGTTTCTGTGTAGAAAAAACATAATGTTAGGCATATGAAGAGTACTGCATGATGGGAACTAGATAGATAGCACTTCCTGTGAAGAGAAACATTGTGCTATGCATAGAAAAAGTGCTGGAAGAGGGGGATCTTGGGTGGGCTGATGTATATGTAAAGAAGATCTATTACATAGTATTTATGAAATCGAAACAAATAATAACTTTGCGTACTGGTTTAAACTATATAGCACTCTATTCTGTCTTATTCAGTTCACATGACTAAAAATGCCCGGGCATTCAGCAGAGGTACACATACATTAGACGTCATACTTCGAAATAAATCATTCATATTTGATAACAGCGAATACTACTCTCAGAATGGTTTTAGTGTTGCTGATCAATGAACCATGGATATAAAAATTTTCTCAGTCTTAATGTGCAGAGACCCAACATGTACTCTACAAATTGACCTGCTAGTAGCATCCTAAACTGTCAAAATAAGGTATGGTTAAAGAACAATAATATTCTAACACAATTTTCTCTAAAATAGTGATTAAAAGCATTCAGCTACAGAGTTTCAGTGTAGTAAATATTTTTATATTGCTAAAGCTTAATTCATTTTCCATATTAATTTGGTTAACATGAGTTAATCAATTTACTGTATTAAACTGAATCAAAGGACATGGGTAAGGTGCTACGCTTGTTTGTTCTTTTTTAATTTTAAGTCCATCACCGAACGCATAATACGTTGAGAAGAATGGTCTTTTACTTTAGGGCTCAGATCCGTTAAGTGCCAAGCTATCAAAGCAGTGTAGTGTCTACGTCTACGAGTTTACCATGTTGTGTCCTTCTTTAGATCTTACATAATTAAAGTGTTGAACAAAATTCACTAATACTTCGCATAACATTTCCCTGCAATTAAAAGACCTTTTATTTACTGTTTCTCCACATTCTGTACCAATGTTTTGCTTTTGTAACGTTTTACAACTGGTTGCACCTTCCTCTAGCACATCTTATCTTTGCCACGTTGTTAATTTGCGAAGCAAAGCAGTACGCCGTCTACAATCTATGTTCTGATCAAATACAGTATGGACTAAAACAGGCGAGTTAAACATATTCATGTAAAGAAATATAATGTTAATCGTACGAAACTTTTGAAGCTCTTTGTTTCAAAATGAATAATTCAAATTTGATATACGCCACTGGGAAGTATTTTGT
This sequence comes from Megalonaias nervosa, assembly GCA_016617855.1. Classification (NCBI taxonomy): domain Eukaryota; kingdom Metazoa; phylum Mollusca; class Bivalvia; order Unionida; family Unionidae; genus Megalonaias; species Megalonaias nervosa. The sequence goes on along the minus strand of JAECUM010010996.1, from coordinate 3,837 downwards.
CACGTATTGACATCACGTATTGTATTCGTTCTCACGAATGAAATGGATGCTTCAAAGACACATATATATTTTCACGGAAAAGGTCAGTAAAATAATAAAATGAAATAGAGACAAACAGTCATACATTTAATTATATTGTGATAAAGGATATACAATTTATCAATTAAAAAAATATTTTATACAATTTTATATAGTGCATTGATATTAAGGCCATTAGGATACAAAGTATCTAATTTATGAATCCAATAAGTTTCTTTTATGAGTCTATTCATGTCTCCGTGCACAATATCTATTGGCATGAAAGAAAAATTGAGTAGAGAGTGATTACTGGTATTAAAATGTGTTGAAATATTAGAGGAAAACTGAGGGTCTCTATAATTTTTTTTATATGAAAACGATGATTATTCATTCCCTTAGAAACTTGTTGAAGTGTTTGTCCAACATATTGCATGTTACATTTTTATACAGGTTATCAAATAAATCACATCAGTTGATACGCAGTTAGTGTTATAACGTAGCGAAAATACCTCTTTTGTATTAGCGCTAGTGAAAGAAGTACTTTCTCTTATGTTTGCATATTGAGAGCACCAGTAGAAAATCTTGCAAATTCTTGGGTCTTCTATAAGCAAGAATTGGTTTATTGTTGTAAAGTGATTTTACGCTGTTTTTATTTGATAAATTTAGGAGACTTCAATATTTATTAATTATAAGGCCTATATTAGGTAATAAAGGATTAGGCTGTATTGTGAAAGGAATTATGTTTTTCTCTATTGTACATTTTGCTGTGTTTAAAGCCTCATGTTGAGTAAGATTACGGGCTTTGTTCAGCGCAGAATCAATTATATGTGTAGGATAATTTCTGCTTTGGAAATATGTTTTTAATTCATTCAACGAATTTTGTAATTGACAATCATCTGAAATAATGCGTCTGTATATTTTGACCTGGATATATGGTACACCGTTTTTACATGACATGGGATGACATGAAGAATATTCCACATATTGGTGGATATTAGTTTCCTTGACATGAATATTTGTAGAGATAGTGTTATAAATATTTTTTATTACATTTACATCTAAAAATGAAACATGCGTACTGATGCAGTATAAGTAAATTTAGTCGTCGGGTGAAAATGATTTAGGCGATCAATGATTTTTTTTTCAGTTCTTCAGTTGAATGGTTCCAGATCATGTCATCTAAAAACCTAAACCAAACAGATGGATTAAACTTTTCGTTTTGACGAAAATCTTTTACTAATTTACCCATGAAAAGAGAAGCATATGAAGGAGCCATAGGACTACCCATTGCTGTACCCATTATTTGGATGTAATTTGTATTATTAAATTGAAAATAATTATTTTCCAAGATAAGTTTTATTATTTTACAAATATCTTCACTAGATAGTGTGCTATTATTAGGATTGTTATCAAGAAAATATTTACACGCTTCAATGCTATCCGTATGCGGAATGTTGGTATATAGTGATGTTACATCTAATGATACCAGGATTGAGTTATCAGATAGCTGTGGAATAGACTTCAACTTTTTAATGAAATCAGTAGTATCTTTAATGTATGAAGGAAGTGATTTTATTAAAGGCTGTAAAACACTATCAATAAATCTGGATAGGTTTTCAGTATATGAATTACAATCCGACACGGAAAAGGTCGAATACATCCCGACGGCGGTATTCAATTGTTTTTTGTGTTACAAGCGTTTGAGTACGCTTTCCCAAATGAGTTAGTCAAACATTACAAGTATTTCAGCAATCTAGATATATTGTTGTTTAAAAAAATATCAAACGTGTTGTGATACGCATAAATGGATGCTATCGGCATCTAGAACCAAATTGTTTTTACCTAATTTGAGGCAAAAACAATGGATGGACACAATGCGTAGGATATACAATGCCATACAATACAATGCCATATCAGACCACAAAGCACAACAAACGCTTAAACTTTATCCCGGAAACGTTATACATGAGAAGGTAGTAGTTGTTCTTTTGGGTTTAATGCCATTTTTCAGCACATGATAGGCGATACATGGCGGCCAGTATATCTAGTGGAGGAAGAAGCCGGGAAAACCACCGACCCATGGGAAGCTACTAGCAAGCTAGCATTTTTGTCATGAAAACTGTCATTAGCTAACAATAAAGATTTAAAAAAAAAATAAAAATATGTAACATTAATCAATCAATATCAAGAAATTAGTCTTAGAAGACCGAAAATTACCTTCTAATATCATAAATCGAAAAAGGCCCCCCCCCCTCTCCAATATATAATGATATGTTTAAGATTTACTTAACTTGCATCCCAAAATGTTCCTTAAAAAAAATTCAGTCTTCCTGCGTGATATTTCTGCTTAATGTCGGTATTATCGTTAATACGTTTTCAACTTGTGAAGGTACAGTTGTCGCTTCATGTGTTATCTGTACCACATGGTGTACTATTTTGGTACAGGCTACAGTATTAACTACCTTTCTCACCCATAAATACTACTTTTCGCTGCGAGAGATAACCCACGGTTTGAAAATACACTTCTTGCTTATTGAAGAGGGATTTTATTTTTTATAAATTGATATAATGTACCAAAAGGACACGATTAGACTGAGGTAGGTCTTATCAATTTGCGTGTAATCTTTGGAGAGAGAGAGAGAGAGAGAGAGAGAGAGAGAGAGAGAGAGAGAGAGAGATGCCAGGTGTGGATGGGGCATGGGGCGGGGAGGGGTATGATCTCTTGTTCTTCTTGTACAACGAGAAGCTAGCACTCCACGGGCAGCAATCAGGACAAAAAAAGACGGTGGTTTTCAGCAGAAAATAAGCGCTGCGGTGTCCGGGGCATATTTTATTTCTGCAGGCAACATTTTTTTTTTTTTTTTACTTTGTGTGTGTGCATCACCGCTACTTTTAAACTTTTCCGTGCAGCGCTCACATGTATGTAAACTGATATCCGCACTGTTTACAAGATTAACAATTGCAACATTTTCCTTGTATGTAGGCTACATACATGTTAAGTATTTGATTAAATTTCATCTATGCTTATATCCAGTTGCAACCCCCAGTTTTGATTTTTTCATTCCTGAAATAGTGCTGATCGCAAACAAAACGTCTGCTTCACATTGTACGCAATACAAGATGAACAGATCACATAACTAAAGTGCATCGAAAAACAGAACCCCGCCCCCCCCCCCCAATACTTCCCTCCCCCAAAGCCCCCCCCCCAATCCCTATCAAACTGGTGGGAGCCCATGAGGGTACAATTTTAAGTACTGAGTTTTCGTTTTAGTCGGGTTCTTATATATGTAGTATACAAGCTAGTCAATGAACCATATCATCCCTTCAAATTCATAAATGGTGCGTTCTTCACTTGAGGCATGCGATTTAAGTTCACGTGGATACGGGTTATCTATAAATATGAGATATAATACAATATAAGGATGACATAGACATTATGTTGATATCTATTTCGTGGATCTTTTACAACTTCGGCATATGTAGATCTTAATTAAAATGATGAATTTTGAAGAAAATTATATCAAATCATGAACCCTGTGAAAATCGACTTTCTATCTTTCTATGTAAAAAAAAAAAAAAAAAAAAAAAAATCTTTCCTTGTGGGATCCAAAAAACAATACGACGAAAAAAAGATAAAATGACCAAAACAATTTAAATGTCAATAATGACGCATCTTTGATGGCAAGCTAGTATATCGCGCTTCAGGGTATATTGGAGGGTATATTGCGCTTCAGGGCACTATGAGATACAAGAGTCCGCATGATGCGTTCGGTTTGGTTTAGTAGTGTCATAATAGGTATTTTGAATTTGTTGTGCCTG